>CM035428.1:103149160-103159160 GCA_020310875.1 Ceratopteris richardii | reverse complement strand
TCCTGCCCAATCTGCATCTGAATAAATTTTGATATCAATATCTGAAGTGTAAGGGAAATACAAACCATGGTTTTGTGTACCCTTGAGATACTTCAAGATTCTCTTGGCAGCCTCTAAGTGAGGTATCCTTGGCTTGTGCATAAATTGACTTAGTACACTAACTCCATATGCAATATCTATCCTTGTTAAGGTAGCATAGTTCAAACTACCCACCATACTTTGATAACCTGTAATGTCCTTGACTTCATCACCTTCATGGGCACTTAGCTTTAGGTTTACCTCCATTGGAGTGCTTGCTACTTTAGCATCCTGCAAGTGAAACCTCTTTAACATATCTTGTACATATTTTTTCTGAGTGATATATATCCCTGAATTAGTGTAGACTAACTCAAGTCCCAAAAAATATTTCAATAGACCAAGATCATTGATCTTGAACTCCTTCATCATGTGACTTTTGATATATCTGATTCCATTGACATCATTACCTATAATGATGATGTCATCAACATAAACACAAAGGTATATTACCTCTGAATTACTTCTCTTAATGAACAGAGAAGTATCTACCTTGCTCATGACAAAACCTTGGTCTTGGAGGTATGTAGTTAACCTGTAATTCCATGCCCTAGGTGCCTGCTTCAATCCATATAAAGCCTTTTTTAATTTGCAAACATATGTTACCTTCTTAGGGTCCTCATAGCCAGGAGGTTGTGACATATATACCTCCTCTGAAATCCATCCATTTAAGAAAGCATTCTTGACATCCAATTGGTACATATTCTAATTTTTTGATGCAGCCACACTTACCAACACTCTGATGGTTGGCATCTTGGCCATAGGTGAGAATGTCTCCTCATAGTCAATGCCTTGTATTTGTGCAAAACCCTTGGCTACCAATCTGGCTTTGTACCTATTGATTGTGCCATCAGAATTTCTTTTAAGCTTATAGATCCATCGGGATCCTATTACCTTCATTGAGTCCTTCTTAGGTACTAACTCCCATGTGTCACTTTCTTTGAGAGCATCAATCTCCTCATTCATAGCTTCTTTCCATTCAGATTTGGTTATTGCTTCTTCATATGATCCTGCTTCTTCATTTGACAAATCTTTGGCAAGATAAACAAAATTTTTAATAACAAGAGATGTATCATACCCATATCTGATAGGTTTCTTGCTTTCTCTTTGTGATCTTCTAAATGGTTGAGTTGACGATTCAGGTATGTCTTCAAGCTTCTTCATCTTCATTTTGGCTTTGGACTTCCATGCTTTGAATTCTTCAATATTGATAGTGTCTTCATCATCTGAACTTGAGGCTTCATTTTGAGTAGGTCCCTCCTTTGTAAGACTTGGAAATTCCTCTTCCAAATCATAGGGTAATTTGACCTTCCTGCATTCATTCTCATACCAAGAATCATTTTCATCAAAGACAACATCTTTGCTTACCATAAACCCCTTATTGATATGATTATAAAACCTGTAACCTCTTTTATTTAAATCATACCCAATAAAGATGCATTTTTCAGCCTTTGGGTCTAGCTTACCTCTTATGTGAGAAGGAATGTGTACATATGCTACACATCCAAATATTTTGCAATTGTCAAGTGAAGGTCTCTTATCATGCCATGCTTCATAGGGTGTCATGCCATCAAGAGACTTAGATGGTAACCTGTTTATGAGGTAAGTGGCAATAGAAACACTTTCTGCCCATAGATAGTTAGGTAATTTTTTCTCATTAAGCATAGATCTAGTTGTCTCAACAATTAATCTATTTCTTCTCTCAGCTACCCCATTCTGTTGAGGAGAATACCTTGTGGTTATCTCTCTCTTGATGCCTCTGTCCTGCAAGAAGTCTTCAAATTCATTGGAGAACTATTCACCTCCTCCATCTGACCTTAGCCTCTTCAAATTCCTTCCTGTCTGATTTTCAACTAATGCAAGATATTTTTTAAAGCAATTAAATACCTCATCCTTGTGCTTCATGAAGTATAATACAGTCCATTTTCTATAATCATCAATGAAAGACACATAGTACCTTGATCCTGAGACTGAGGGGTCTTTGCTTGGTCCCCATACATCTGTGTGTACAAGCTCTAGGTAGTCTTCATGCATGTATCCTTTCTTTGAGAAGGGTAACCTGTGAGACTTCCCAAATTGACAAGCATCACACTTATAAATCATAAGTTGCTTGGATACATTAGGTATCCCAAGCACACATTGGTCCCTGCACATTTGTTTCAAGGTTCTTTCTCCTATGTTCCCTAACCTTTTGTGCCAAATCTCAAGCTCTGAAAGTGTTTGATCTATATAACTCTATAGTGCAATACTTTTTGTATCTTCCAACTCAAAAGTGAAAAGTCTTCCTGATTTTTCTTCTTTAGCAATCCTCTTGAACCCATATCTTGGATCCTCCACATATGCTCCATATTGGTTGAATCTAACCTGCAAACCTTTCTCCACAATCTGACCAACACTCATCAAATTTTTGGTAATGGTTGGTACATAGAGTACCCTGCTCAACAAATTTTGATTTCCATCACAAGTCTTAACATTTCCAACTTTAACTACAGAATGCTTTGTGTCATCACCTGTTTGGACTTGATGCTTACCTTTTGGTTCCTCAAGATCAGAGAGTAATGCTACATTGCCAGCCACATGATTTGAGCATCCTGAGTCAATGTAGAATAGGTGGTCATCATTTGTACCTGATTTTGAAGTCATGTTCATGATTAGAAGAGATTCATCTTGCTCCTCTATATAGTTGTTGTAATCCTTCCTAGATTTGAATCCTCCTTGGTAGTTGCCATTGTAATTATTGTTGTTGTTGTTGTTGTAATTATTGTTGTAACCTTGGTGATGGTTGAATCTACCTCTTGGCTGTGACTAGCCACCTCTTTGGTATCCTCTTCCTCTCTGATTTTTGTAATTCCTGAAACACTCATCTGTAGTATGATTTGATAAACCACAAATGTTGCATGGTGAGGAGTTATAAGATCTCCCCCTACCTGGCTTACCTCCTCTGCCCCTTCCCCTTGAAGATCTACCTCTCCCTGCATAGTTGGCTTGAGAGGTTGATCCTTCATCTTCCACCTTCTTGCTCTTGCCTTTATCTTTAGACTTCTTATCAGTGTATAGGGCAGAAGGGTTATTACCTTTGGATGTATCTCCATTTTTGTTGAGCTTTGCTTCATGATTAAACAATTGTCCCATGAGGGTTGTAAAATCTGGAGTGTGCATGTCCATGTAGAGATCCATGGTAGTGGTGAAGCTTTCCCATTTGTCATCAGTCTTGATCCCATTGATCACTTGCCTTACAATCTCTTCTCCTATGCTTGCTAACTGGTCTGCTACATCTTTAATCTTGGTCACAAATTCTGAAACAGCTTGCTTAGGTTGCTTCCTTAGTGTTGTGAATTCAATCCGCAACTGATTTTTCCTAGCCCTTGTGTTGGAGGAAAAATACGATGACAAGGTTTCCCAAGTCTCTTGGTGTGTCTTACAATTTCTAATATGTGGCAAAAGAAAATCCGATATAGAGTTGAGTAAATAAGACCTTGCCAATGCATCCTTAGCACACCATGTGTTGAGCTTTTCATGTTCTTCCTTGGTTGGTAATCCTCTTGCTTTGAATGAGGGCAATTCCCCATCTCCTGAGATGTACCCATAGAGACTCCTTCCTTGTAAGTAGGTCTTCATCCTTAGAGACCATGCTTGATAGTTGTTCCTGTCCAATTTGTCAATAAATGAAGGAAAACCATCTCCCATTTTACGTTAGTTTGCTCTGATACCACTGTTGGGATAGATGGATGGATGCTCCAAGAGACTGAGTAGGTACTGCTAAACCTGCTTTGTACCAGCCCTCTTTTGCTTCAGAGTTGATAACTAGACCTCCTTAGCTTTCCAATGACACCATAAAATGACCTATGTCCTTTGGAAATGATGTGTGCAATGATTGAATCAAAACAGATAACTTTGAAAGTCACAAACTCAAAAAAACCTTCTATTTATGTCTTGACACCTGCTGGATATTTTGCTCAGTATGCCCAGCATAGTAGGAATTGGAAAAATTCCTTTTAGTTCTATCTAAGTAGCTTAGTAAGCTACCTATTCCAAGTGAAATGATGTAAAATGATAAACTCTGCTAAGAGAAATCAATTTAGCAAGTTAAGGTATACCCCCGACTTTTTAGGACTGTAGCAGAGAATGACCAGAGTTCACCACGACGCAGATTTCTCCAAAATGGCTGAATAGAATGTTTACAAATTTTGATAGCATGTAGATTACTTCAAGCTGAATCCAACAAGCTTTGAATCACTGAATTTGGTGAAGACTTGACTGAGATATGCCCTTGACAAGTTGACAGACTTTTGAGTAGACTAACAGAGAACTCAGAGATGGACAATATGAATGTATGTATTAATGAACATTTGTATACAACTCCATTGGCATGAATCTCATTGGCAAATGGTGTAGAGAGGTGTGGGCTAGAGTGTAGACCTCACACACACTCAGAAATCAGTAATGCTAGGCTCGGGAGTGCTCTATCTTGCCCGCGACTCTTTATGTCCATTTTTATTAGAGATGACTAAAAATTTGAATTCAAATTCAAACTTTTGGCTCCCTATGATCAAGCTCCTAAATGCTTGGAGATATTCTTTCAATCAAACAACTAATTTTCCACGAATCCTTTTGGTAGGTGATTACAAGAGATTCCAAGTCAATTTGACTTCTACAATGAGGTAAAGTGGTAATTAACCACTAGCATATGTTCCTATGCTTCTTCATGTATGTATAGACTTCAATACATCCTTTGAGCCAAATGTGTAGGCTTGTAATTTACACCAACAATACATACATACATAGATACATACATACATGATGGAGAGTGTTAATCTCCAAAAGAACAACCTATCCTTGATGTTAGACCACCTCTATATCAAGAATAACTTTAAACTCCAACCAATTTTGGAAGACAAGCACCAAACTATCAAGAAATTAGCTAACTGTGAAGAAAGTCATTTCTCAGAAAAGTCTACTGCACCTTAATCACTCATTGACTAATCATTCATGTAAAGTTTTTTATAAAACTTTGTAGAATGTTTTGCCTAGTGATTGTGCACCTCTTCCAAGTTACAACACTTCAAAAGCTTGAGTAGATTATGAGAAATGATTCAAACAATCTACCTATGTCTAGACTGTCTCTCTGTATAGTCGACTTTGACACCTGCAACTTCTAAGACATGGTTCTCTAAAACTAGAACCCATTTAAAAAAATGCCTTTAGCCATAGATGGCTTACCTCTCAACTTAGATTTTGAGTCCTCGCTCATGCAAAACTTTAATCTGTGCAGTGAGAAATGATCAAATCATTGACCATCAAAAATTCACCTGTTTCAGAAAACTGTGAACACTCTTTTACATATGAATGTTCCTACTCATAATTCTGACAGCCTATTTACAATTAGGCTCTCAAACTTTAACCATAGACTCATTAACTATGGACTTAGACATCTACAAAAGGATTCTTGAAATGATCAAGCACAGAAGGAGAATGCACAGAAACATTGGGCGCAACTTCTCTTCATTTTCGACAGAAATTACATCTGGATGAGAGAGCTATTCTAATCTCTTCATAAGTGTCTAATGACTTCTAATTCTACTCTACTCTCATGCTCTACATTCTCTCTTATACTTGTCCCAACATTTTTCAAAGTATTTATAGACAAAAATTTACAAGCTTATGACTACTCAAAGATATATGTGAACTATCTCTAAAATAATGTACATATGTGTACACATCTTCCAAATTCTGAATGTGTCCTTCCTTCATGCTTCACAACTTGTTCTCTTCTCAAATCCTTGACTTCATTTCCATGTCAAAACATCAATTGGTGATTGTCCTGCACCAATAGCTCCCCCTCAATCATCAATTGAGGTTTTCTCTATCTTCTTTATGCCTGCCATGTCTTTGAATTTCTGTAGCTTTTGGTCCATCCAAGCTTTTGGTAAGCATATCAGCTATCTTATCTTTTGTTGAAGTATGTATGACTTCAATCTCTTTATCCATCACCTTCTCTCTCAGAAAGTGATACTAAATCTCAATGTGTTTATTCCTTGCATGAAACACAGGATTAACAGCTAAATACAATGAACTCATGTTATCTCCATAAATGATAGGTGTACTCTGTATGGTGTCAAAACTCTTCATGAGAGTCTTAAGCCCATATCACTTCCTTTGCAGCTTCAACCATACCTTTGTACTCAGCTTCTGTAGATGATAAAGCAACTGTATGTTGCTTCTTTGAACACCAAGAGATTAACTTGTCTCCCACATAACACAAGTATCCATATGTTGATCTTCTATCATCAGGATTACCTACCCAATCTGCATCACTTATATTTTGATGTTTGTGTCTGATGTAAAACCATAATACAAACCCTCTTTGAGTGTACCCTTAATGTACCTCAACACTCTTTGACCTGCAATGCAATGTTCTTTCCTAGGACAATGCATGAATTGAGACAAAACTCCAACTGCATATGATAAATCAGGCCTAGTTAATGTAGCATAGATAAGACTACCAACCAAACTCTGATATAGCTTCATATCCTTGAATTCTTCTCCACCATATCTGCTCAATTTGTGATTCACCTCCATTGGAGTAGGTGCTACCCTGCAATCATTCATTTTAAACTTGATTAAGTTTCTCAAATACCTTTCTTGAGTCACATACACTCCATGTTGAGTGTATGAAATCTCCATGCCAAAGAAATATGACAAGTCTCCCAAATCACTGATTTTGAACTCTTTCTCCATTTTCTTCTTAAGGCTTTGAATGCCTTTCTCATCTTGTAGGTTTCCACTTGTGTCTTGACGACCTTCTGAGTTCTCCACTCCTTGAGGTTTCTGGTTCTTCACACTCAGGATCAAAATTTGGCATTTCTTCAACTTCAACCTGCACGTCATTATTCTCCTCTTCATCAAATATCTAAACCTTTGATTTACCTTTCTTTTGACTCACAACTTCTTCATCACCTGTATTAATATTGATTGTACCTGCATACCAAGTACCTTGCTCATCAAATGTAACATCCTTGGAAACAATGAATTGCTTTGTGGATGGACTCCACAATCTATAACCCATCTGCTTGTCATCATAACCAATGAATACATACTTTTCAGCTTTAGATTCTAACTTGTGTCTTAATTGTGATGGCACATATGCATATGCCAAACTTCCAAATATTTTGCAATGATCCAAGGTAGGTCTCTTACCCCACCATGCCTCATATGGTGTCATACCCTGCAAAGCTTTACATGGTAGCCTATTGACCAAATAAGTAGTTGTATTTACAGCCTCATTTCACAAATAATTTCGACAATTTTTCACCTTCATCATTGACCTTGCAAACTCAACAAGAGTTCTATTTCTTCTCTCTGCTACACCATTTTGTTGAGGAGAGTACCTGCAAGTGATTTCCCTTTTTATACCTACATTCCACAAGTAATCACTGAACTCATTAGAGAAATACTCTCCCCCTCCATCTGACCTTAGTCTCTTGAATTTATGGCCTATAATTCTTTCTGCATACACATGATAATGTTTGAATGTATTGAATACCTCTGACTTATCTTTGATCACATAGATAATGATCCATCTGGTAGCATCATCAACATAAATCACATAGTACCTTGAACCATTGATATTGAAATCCTTTGATGGTCCCCACACATCTGTGTGTACCAACTCAAGCTTCTCTGAATACATGAAACCATGCTTGGAGTAAGATTGCTTATGAGCCTTACCTAATTGACATGCCTCACATCTGTATGTCATATGTTGACCTACAACATTAGGCAATCCAAGCATTGAACCATTGTTAATCATATCTTTGATACCTCTTTCATTGAAGTGTCCAAGCCTCTTGTGCCAAAGATCTAACTCAGAGATCTTATGTCCTCCATAAGTGAACAAGGCATGACCAACATTACCTTGAATCTTCAATGTGAACAACCTTCCTTCTTTCTTCCTTGAAACAATTTGTTTATACCCATTGCTAGGGTCTTCCACAAACACTCCTTCATTAGTGAATCTAACTTCATAACCTTTTTCAACAATTTGTCCTACACTTATCAGATTCTTAGGAATTGTAGGAACATACAAGACCTTACTCAAGAGAGTACTTCCATCCTTGGCCTTCACTAATCAAATTGACTTCACATTATGCTTTGTATTGTCACCTGTTTGAACAACATGATTAGATACCTTATTTTCCAAATCAGTCATCAATGCTATGTTACCACTCAGGTGATTGCTACTAAGTCAATGTAGAAGACTCTTTGGTCTTCACTTTGCCTTTCACAAGTTGCATTCATTATCAATGTTGAATCCTCCTTCTGATCTGAAGCATAATTGTAGTAGGTATTATTGTATTGTTGACTTTGGAATCCTCTACCTGCATTTCTTCCAAAGTAACCCCTACTACCTCTTCCTTTGAAGTTACCTATTTGATTTCTGCCACCTCTTCCTCTTGAATTAAAGTTCTGAGTATATCCACCATTACTCTGAGTATTATGCCAACAATCATTAGCTAAGTGATTTGTCTTACCATAAATCCAGCAAGCTTTGACTCCATCTTTATTATTCCTGCCTCTTCCTCTACCTTTGCCACCTCCTCTTCCTCTTAGGAAGTTGGCTTGACTAGTTGTTCCTTCATCTTCATTTGCTTGTTGTTTTCCTTTGCTATTTTTCTTCTTATCCTTTGAGTACATTGCATGACCTGTACTCTTGTCACCTTCACCTTTGACATCCTGCTCAAAGGTTAACATATGTCCTAGCAACTGATTTAAGTCAATGACTAAAATGATCAAGTGATAATTCAGTAGATAGAATGAATGGCTTCCATTTGTCATCACCTCTCAAACCTGTGAGGATTTGCTACTCAATGTCTTCATCAACAGCTCCTAATGCATCTGCAATGTCCTTCATTCTGGTTACATAATCTGAGATGGATTGAGAGGCCTTCTTCTTGAATGTAGTAAATTCTGCCCACAAGGATGCCTTCCTAGACTTTGTGGTATTTTGGAAATGCTCCTCCAAAGCATTCCATATATCACTTGCACTTTCAAGACCTCTAATGTGAGGTAGCAAGTAATCATTGACTGCCATATAGATAATGCTCCTAGCTTGAGCATCTCTCTTCATCCAATTCTTCAAATCTGATAACTCCTCCCTAGTTGGAACACTAGGATCTCTGAATTGAGGCTTTTCTTCTTCACCTGTAATATAACCTATCAAGTCTTTGCTCATTAGATGAGCTTCCATCCTCATTGACCATGCTGGATAGTTCTCTCTATCCAATTTTTCTATCTGAAGAGAATCTCCCATCTTTTCTTCACATGTATATCTTTATAAAGTATAAGGTTACCTTTACTTTGAATGACACTCCTTTTGTCTTCCTTGGTGTCATATGACCTCCTTCTCAAGCTCTGCCCTCAAGCTTTCACCTTTTGAACCTTCAAATGTTGAATTTTGTATGTCTGCAGTAGTCGGAGTGTTCCTTTCCTCAATTTTGATACTTCTTGCTTTGATACCACTGATGGAGAGTGTTAATCTCCAAAAGAACAAGCTATCCTTGATGTTAGACCACCTCTATATCAAGAATAACTTTACACTCTAACCAATTTTGGAAGACAAGCACCAAACTATCAAGAAATTAGCTAACTGTGAAGAAAGTCATTTCTCACAAAAGTCTATTGCACCTTAATCACTCATTGACTAATCATTTGTGTAAATTTTTTGATAAAACTTTGTAGAATGTTTTGCCTAGTGATTGCGCACCTCCTCCAAGTTAAAACACTTCAAAAGCTTTAGTAGATTATGAGAAATGATTCAAACAATCTACCTATGTCTAAAACTATCTCTCTGTATAGTCGACTTTGACACCTGCAACTTCTAAAACATGGTTCTCTAAAACTAGGACCCGTTTAAACAAATGCTTTA
>CM035428.1:103141660-103146660 GCA_020310875.1 Ceratopteris richardii | reverse complement strand
ACTTCTGAGTTTTTTATAGCTATGAGAAAGAACTGAGTAAAGTTCTGTGTATGAGTCTCTCTCCATCATCTCCATGCTTGCCTACTGTGTGATGAATTCAAAAGTTCATGTTTTCTGAGCAATTCGATGCCTGGCATCGAATCTTGGCTAATAAGTCATTTTTTCATTCTCTGTGTGTTAACGGTTGTTGAATCTTCTAAAAACATGAAGTTTGTGGAGCAACTCGATGCTTGGCATCGAGTTTCAGCATAAAGTGGATGCCCGGCATCGACTTCTAGCATACAAGTGGTCTTCTTCATGTGTGTGTAAAAGAAGCTATTTCTGGTGCAGAAAAAGGGCCTAAAAAAGCTCAAAGTCGATGCCTGGCATCGACCTTGACTGAAATTCGATGCTAGGCATCGAATTTTTTATTTTTAGACACCCAGGAATACTAAAACAGGCAAAATTTCCAGTTTGGGAAGGTCATATAGGGTCATCTTGGGAAGGCCATAACTTGAGTTCTATAGATCTGTTTGATGCATATGATAGCTTGTTGGAAAGCTCTACTCTTCTAGTTACAGCCTGTAAAGTTTCATGGAGAAATAATACTTGAGCTAGGAGAAATTATCAAAATACTGAAGGTATGTCATTTCGGTGACTAGGAATTTCTGTCAAAGCAAAGTTCTCACTTTAGGCTATCATTTCTCAAAGTTTGGAGTGGCAATGAGTTAATGGTGACCATAGAGGTGTTCTAGTGTCACCTTAATTCATTTCTTGTGGTGTTTTATACATCAACAAGTGGTATCAGAGCAGAAAGATTCTCGAGAGCAGAAGACGACAAAGGTACGAGAAGTTTTGTAAAGTTTTCCATTAAAGTTTGAAAGGTGAAGCATTTGAAGACACAAGGCATCAAAAGGTTACTTCAAAAGTATTCTCATACACAAAGAACTTCAAAAGGTATTATCCTTTATCCTTTAAGCTCAGAGGTTGTAGCAGAAGGAAAGAACTATGGCAGATCATATCTCCATTGACAAACTGGACAGAGATAATTACCCCGCATGGGTAATGAGAATGGAAGCCTTACTTATGAGTAAGGATCTCATGGTATATGTAACAGGTGAAGAAGAGAAGCCAGTATTTGAAGATGAAAGCCGACCAAAGAAAGAGGAACTTGATGCTTTAAAGCATTGGCAGAAGAAGGATGCAAGTGCAAAAGCCTACATCTACAATACAATCTCTGATCATTTGCTACCACACATCAGAGGATTGGAGTCATCTGAAGATATATGGAATGCATTGGAGTATCATTTCCAAAGTACTACCAAAGCAAGGAAAGCAAGTCTATGGTCAGAGTTTACAACATTCAAGAAGAAGCCAAGTCAAAGTATTAGTGATTATGTCACTAAGATGAAGGATCTAGCAGATAGTCTTGGATCCATAGATGAAGATGTTGAAGATCACAGATTGATTGCTTAGCTACTTGCAGGTTTGAGAGGGGATGAAAGGTGGAAACCTTTTGTCTTATCAACAGAACTTTCATTAAATCATTATGTTCCAGATTTGAACCAGTTGCTTGGTTTGATGCTCACATATGAGCAAGACTTGAAAGGAGATGGAGATAAAGGACAAAGTTCTGCAATGTACATGAAGAACAAGAAGAAAGGAGATAAAGGTAAAGCAAAGGATGAAGAGGAGTCTAGTTCTCAAGCTTATTATGCAAGAGGTAAAGGAACTGGCAGAGGAAGAGCAAGAGGCTTTGGAAGAGGAAGAGGTAATCAAAATAACAACAAAAAGGCTTGCTGGATCTGTGGATTGAGTAATCATTTGGCTCATGACTGTTGGCACAACCAACAAGGATCAAACCAGAATCAAAACAACAATAGCAGAGGTCGAGGTGGAAGATATCAAAGTAATTTCCAAAGAGGTAGACAAAGTCAAAGAGGAGGCTATGGTAGAGGTGGAGGAAGAAGTTGGGGACAGAATCAATCCTACAACACCACCTACTACAACTATGCAAATGACACACAGAATGAAAGTCATACATCATTGATGATGAACTCAATCAGTACATCAGACAAAGAAGATCTAAAGGTATTTTACATTGACTCTGGATGTTCTAATCATTTGTCAGGAAACATAGAATTGATGTCAGAATTGGAAAAAGGCATTTCTAGTCATACAGTTCAAACTGGTGATAATACAAGACATAGTGTACATTCAATTGGAAAAGTGAAATGCAAGAGTGGAGCAGATTTGCTAACCAATGTTTTGTATGTTCCTACAATACCTAAAAACTTGATTAGTGTGGGACAGATAGTTGAAAAAGGTTTTCAAGTCAGGTTTACAAATGAAGGAGTATCTGTTGAAGATCCCAAGAATGGATATAATCAGATTGTCTCTGGTAAGAAAGAAGGTAGACTCTTTACTTTAAGAGTGCAAGGGAACATTGGTCAAGCTTTGCTCACACATGGTGAAGCAGTGATTACAGAACTTGATCTCTGGCATAAGAGATTAGGTCATTTCAATGAAAGAGGAATTAAAGCTATGGTTGCTAATCAGTCTGTACTAGGATTACCAAATGTGCAAAGTCAACATATGGTTTATAAATGTGAAGCATGTCAAATGGGAAAAGCACACAGGTTACCATTTCAGAAGAAAGGATTCAAACATGATGGATTACTAGAGCTCATTCATACAGATGTATGGGGACCAACAAAAGAAGGATCTATCAGTGGCTCAAGGTATTATGTTCTTTTCATTGATGATGCTACAAGATGGATAACATTATATGTTTTGAAGGAAAGATCAGAAGTGTTTGGAGCCTTCAAGCATTTTCATGCATATGCAGAGAGAGTAACAGGTCAAAAGCTTAAAAGACTGAGGTCTGATGGAGGGGGAGAATACTTCTCCCAAGAGTTCAATGATTATCTTTGGAATGCAGGTATTAAGAGAGAAATAACATGCAGGTATACACCACAACAAAATGGTGTAGCAGAAAGAAGGAACAGGACTTTGGTTGAGTTTGCTAGAGCTATGCTAAAGGAGAAGAACTGTCCAAATTATCTTTGGGCTGAGGCTGTAAATACAGCCACATATCTTGTGAATAGATTACCATGTGCAGCTCTGAATGGAATGACTCCATATGAAGCTTGGTGGGGTAAGAAACCAACACTGGATCATTGTAGAGTGTTTGGATCAATTGCATATGCTTATGTGCCATCACAGCTTAGGCATAAACTTGAACCAAAGGAAGAAAAATATGTGTTCATTGGTTATGATGAAAAGCAGATGGGTTACAGATTGTGGAATCCTCTAACAAAACAATTTATTGTTTCTAGAGATGTTACATTTGATGAACAGAAAAGTTGGTATGCAGATCAAAGTCATACAGCTGAAGAATTTGAAGAAGAGGTAAGAAGATGTGAGAAAGGAAAATCAATTGTGCAGGTAAATAGAGATGAAGACTATATGCAAGCAAGTACATCCACAAGTAGATTAACAAGAAGAAATGAAGAAGCTCCTATATTTGATGAAGAAGTGTACCCAGACACATATGAAGAATGTGAACCAAGAAGGTCAAGCAGGACAAGGAGACAACCAGAAAGGTATTCTTATGATACTTCTTACATAACTCAGAAGAATTATGCATATATGGTCAAAGATGATGAAGAACCTCAGAACTATGATGAAGCTAAAGGTAAGAAGCAATGGGAAGAAGCAATGAAGGAAGAATTCAATGCACTGGAGGAGAACAAGACATGGGAACTTGTTCCTAAACCAAATGGTAAGAAAGTTATTGGAAATAAATGGGTTTATAAAGTGAAGAAGCTTGCAGATGGAAGTATAGCCAGATACAAAGCTAGATTGGTGGTGAAAGGCTATGCCCAGACTTATGGCATAGATTATGATGAGACATTCAGTCCCGTAGCTAAGATGTCAACTATAAGGACAATCATTGCTATTGCAGCTTCAAAAGGATGGACTCTAAGTCAATTGGATATAAAGAATGCATTCTTGAATGGATACATATCAGATGAGGTATACATGGAACAACCTCAAGGATTTATAGATTCCAGGTATCCAAATTTTGTTTGCAGGTTAAGAAGAGCATTGTATGGATTGAAGCAAGCTCCAAGAGCTTGGAACTATAGACTGGTGAAGTATCTCAATGATCTTGGATATCAAAGTTCAAAAGCAGATTCAAGTCTACTTATCAAAAGAACAGAGGAAGGTACAATCTACATTTGTATTTATGTAGATGATATTATAATCACAGGTACTTCAGAAGAAGGAATCAAGGAGGTAAAGAGATTACTTGAGAAAGAGTTTAAGATCAGTGACCTAGGAAAGTTGTCATACTTTCTTGGAATGGAAGTTACTTATACAGATCATGGCATATATGTATCACAAGAAAGGTATCTTCTGAATTTATTGAAGAAGTTTGATATGGAAAATTGTAGAGAAGCTTCAACTCCACTTGAAGTTAATCACAAGCTCAGTAAATATGATGGTGCAGAATACAAAGATATGAGGAAGTATCAATCTCTTGTGGGTAGTTTGATTTATGCTACACTAACAAGACCTGATCTTAGTTATGCAGTGGGAGTCTTGTCACAATTCATGCATTGTCCAAAGGACCCACATTGGATTGCAGGTCAAAGAGTTCTCAGATATATCAAAGGAACTATAAAGGAAGGATTATATTATCCTTTTACATCAGATTTGAAGTTGAGAGCCTATAGTGATTCAGATTGGGCAGGTAACCAGGATGACAGAAGATCAACTCATGGTTACATGATATACATTGGTGATAAGCTTGTAAGTTGGTGTTCAAAGAAACAACATACAGTAGCATTATCATCAACTGAAGCAGAGTACAAAGGACTTGTGGAAGCAGCTAAGGAAGTCATATGGATGCAGACATTGTTCAAGAGCTTAGGCATTGATCAAGGTACACCTACAATACATGGAGATAATATGAGTTCACTTTATCTTGCAGCAAATCCAGTATTTTATGCAAG
>CM035428.1:103131660-103134160 GCA_020310875.1 Ceratopteris richardii | reverse complement strand
AGCCATGCTCGCAACCAAGGATGTATCTAGCTGTGCATCCTGAGAGCTAATATGCTCTACCATACACTGTGTACCATAAGAGCAATCCTGCTCTACCACACCAAGTGTATGATCATGCTCTACATGAGCTAACTGCACAACATCAACACCAAGGTCAAACTGATGATCTAACTCTAACTGAGTATCATCACAATGCTCTACATGAGCATCCACATCATGCTCTAAAGCATCCAACTGATCATCCAAAGTGTGCTCCGTAAGAGCATCTATATGACCAGAATAATCATGCTCTCCATAAGCATCATGAATGTCAATCGACCTATGTGTAGGTAGACAAAATGAGACATGACGAGTCTCACATTGCACATAAGGTTGAACTCCCACTGAGACGAGACTGTCTCTCACATGAAGTACCTGCAATGGATACATGTGCCCAATCCTGGAACCTCTGACAAGCATAAGCTGTCCCAACTGCAACTGAAAATGATGCTCACCAAGGAATGCATAACATCTGCTCTCCTGTAACTGGCTAACTGAAATCAAGCTCATAGGGAATGAAGGCACATAACGTACATGTCTGAGTATAAGTGATGCTCCACTAGGTAGCATAATGCATACATCTCCTGCACCCTCAATGTCATATGTCGTACCATCAAGCATGTGCACACATCCACGACTCTCACCTGAGAATCGACAAAACCACTCACGATATGGAGTAACATGAAAAGTGGCTAATGCATCAAGCAACCAAGCCATATGTGTGCTATCCAATGAACAAGAGGAATCATGAGATGAACTATAGGAGAAAGTAATATCACCAGCACTAGCATAATCAACTACCATAGAATCTCTTGAAACCACTACCTGACCTGCATCACGTGCATATCTCTGACGTCGTCATCGCATCCACCTGAAGCAACGTCGTCGAATATGGCCCTCATGACCACAATGCCAACATCAAAGTCGTCGATGTGATCTATGTCTCACATGAGTCAATGGACTCGCATACATATCATGTAGTCTCTGCCATAATGCACTACTCGTCTCCTCATACATAACAGACTCATATATAGAATCCACAAGCTGTAATCGGATAGTGGAGCTGGCCAATGCATCCATATCCCTCCATACGTGGTCGGGCATGTCACGAGGCCTCTGTGCATCTCTATGCACATACATGTGTAACCGTGCACGAACCAATGTATGCCACATCTGAGCTTTCCATCTCGGAAAGTCAGTGCCATCAAATCGAGAAGACACCATGCTGGCAATCCAATAGACTAGCAATGTAACAAGAGACTAGAAACAATACTCTATCCTGAATAGGATCACACCTGCATATCCATATGCATAAATCACATCACATATGTCTTTGCGGAGAAGAAAACCATGTGAACCACCTGTCACATAACCATGCATCTAGCATGCACATAAAACCATGAGCATAAGCCTGCTCACCAAGTCTCCAAAGTGACCAAATAGATGTGAAAGAATCCTAGCAAAATTTCAACAGAGTATCCCCTGTAAACTGAGCAATCAAACAATCAGTAACTTGTCACCACCTGTCACTGATCCAAACAAAGGTAATGGCAACTACATGTGCCAAAAAACTAATAGCAATACATATGAATACAATGGTAATACACCTCCCACTCAAGAATGAATCCTGCAAGATGGTCCAATCTATCACAAGTAACTTGTGACCAAGTCCAAATGAATGGAGATAATCAATGATCCAAAGCTATCACACAAGCTTCAAGATCCACTAGAGTTCTCTTCTAGCATAAAAGCTATCAAAATTTTGGCAGCATCTCCTTTGTAAAATGGACTCTAGAACCAAAATAACCATGTGGGAATCACCATCCACAACATCAAATCAATGAACATTTGCTAATACAATATCAAATCAAGGTGACAAACAAGTATGCAATTGAGGCTCCAATCTGGATCATGTACCTGCAAAGAAAACAAAAGATACAAGTACCAACCAAGATCCACAATCAACTCTCACAGAATTGTGTGCAACGGGCAAGTAAATCCATAACCAAGTGGCATAAGCAAGATATAGACCACAATGCCACTATACATCCATGATCGAACTCATGATGACATAAAACCTCAAAAAAGAGTATACCACAATGTCATCTTACATGTCAAACACGTGACAAGATCATGCTCTACTCTCATATGGAGGAGCTACCACAATGATCATACATGTACAATGCTTTCAAGCTCTACGAATAAGAGCTTGCACACCAAAAAATTCTCTCTCGAAGAAGTTCCAAACCAAAATGAAACTCCAAATGCAACTAGGGTTGTTATGACAAAGATGTGCTGCTCTGTGTTTTGCTATTTCAGAGGTGATAACCTCTGAATCTGAACTTTTGCTCTTCAGGAAACTTCAAGATCTGATTCTTGGCTACATAACAAGATAAAGAACACCTCAATCGAAGGTGTGTAGCTCAAGATATGCTCAAAACAAGCACCTGTTATCAATTTC
>CM035428.1:103021660-103124160 GCA_020310875.1 Ceratopteris richardii | reverse complement strand
GCCTCTGTGGATGAAAGAGCAATAGTGGGTTGCTTCTTAGAGCTCCAAGAGATCACTTTTGTACCTATCATGAAAACATAACCCGATGTACTCCTTTGATCATCCTTGCTACCTGCCCAATCAGCATCACTATATCCTTTGACACTTAGATCAGCATCATATGAGTAAAATAGACCTTGGTTGATGGTGTGCTTGATGTAACGAAGCACCTTTCTTGCCGCCATAAGATGATCATGAGTAGGTGCATGCAAAAATTGAGAGAGAACGCCTACTACATATGCAAGATCAGGTCTAGTGAATGTAGCATAAATTAATGAACCAATTATGCTTCTATATAGTGTAATATCTTGTATAGCCTCTCCTTGACCTGCAACCAACTTTGTATTGGGCTCCATGGGCTGAGAAAGTGGCTTACAATCACTCATACCAAACTTGTATAGCACATCCAACAAGTATTTTCTTTGAATCAAGAAGATGCCATTGTGTGCATAGATTACCTCTATTCCCAAGAAGTACTTTAGTGTTCCAAGATCAGATATCTTGAACTCCTTCCCTAGCTTTGATTTGATATCTTTAATACCTGCAATATCACTTCCTGTGATGATCAAATCGTCCACATAGATGCATATGTATACCGTCTTGTCTCCTTGCTTCTTCATGTAAAGTGATGGATCTGCAACACTTTCTTTGTATCCACAACTTGATAAATAATCCACTAACCTCTGATTCCAGGCCCTTGGGGCTTGCTTTAGTCCATATAATGCTTTCCTTAGCTTGCAAACATGATTTGGGTACCTCATACTAGCAAATCCCTGAGGTTGGCTCATGCAGACTACTTCTTCAAGCTCTCCATTGAGGAAGGCATTCTTCACATCCAACTGATATAAGTTCCATTTCCTTGATGTGGCCACTACAATCAAAGTCCTAATTGTTGGCATCTTGTCTACGGGGCTGAAAGTTTCATCATAATCTATCCCGTAGCTTTGGGAGAAGCCTTTCGCCACCAACTTTGCTTTGTACCTAGCAATGGAACCATCTGAATTTCTTTTAATTTTGTAAACCCACTTATTACCTATCACCTTCATGCCTTCTTGAGCTGGTACCAAGCTCCAAGTATGACTCTCATCAAGTGCTTTGAGCTCTTCCTTCATTGCCTCTTGCCATTCCTTGCAATCCTTAGCTTCTTCATAACTAGTTGGTTCTTTGTCCTTGATTACCTGAGTCATGTATGCATAATGCTTTGAAATGAAATTATCATATGTTAACCTTTGTACTGGATATCTTACTCTTGAAGACCTTCTTTCACTTCCTTTTGGTGTGGTTGCCATCTTCTTTCTTTGTTTTGCCACTCCTGGAGTTTGAATTTCTTCTATCTCTTCATCTTCCAACATGCTCTCGTCAACATAGCTTCCTTCTTCAACTAAAATCTTCTCTTTGCCTTTGACTTTGCTTTCTTCAGAGCTGGTCTCTCTTTCCCTAAGCCTTCCACTCCATGGTGAGGGTGTCCTTGTATTTCATGAGTTGCTTGGACCACTCAAATCCATGCTTTCTTGAACTCTATCATCATTCTTCAAATTTGTCTCACCTATGTCTTCAACCTGCAATGGACTCGTGCATGCATACCAAGGCTTCAACTCATCAAAGACAACATCCCTACTTACCTTCAGCTCCTTGGTGATGGGATTATAGCATTTATACCCCTTTTGTTCCATAGAATATCCCAAAAAAATACACCTTTCAAATTTGGCATCTAACTTTGACCTCAACTCTTGAGGTACATGTACATAGCATATACAACCAAAGATTCTAAGATGTGAAATGCAAGGTTTTCTTCCACTCCATGCTTCCTCAGGGATTAGATGATGTATACCTGATGTAGGATATCTATTCATGATGTATGTGGCTGTATATGTAGCCTCTCCCCAATAACAATGCGGCATATTCATTTTGTTGAGCATACACCTTGCTACCTCTGCTATGTGTCTGTTCTTTCTCTCTGCTACCCCATTTTGTTGAGGGGTATACCTGCATGTAAATTGTCTTTTGATGCCATTGACCTACAAAAATTCAGAAAATTCATGGGAGAAATACTCTCCCCCTCCATCGGATCTCAAAGTTTTGATAAACTTGCCAGATTCCTTCTCCACCTGTGCTTTGAATTTCTTGAAGTAGTGGAACACATCTGATTTGTTTCTAATGCAATACAACCACACTTTCCTTGAAAAGTCATCAATGAAGGTTACAAAATACCTATTTCCAGCAAGGGATGCTTCTCTTGTTGGACCCCAAACATCCGTGTGAATGAGGTCTAAAACATTTGCACTTACATAGGTACTCTTCTTGAAGGGCAGCCTTGATTGTTTTCCTTGTTGGCAAGCTACACAAATTTCATGCAACATTTTAGATGTAAAATTTGGTAGGCCTCTTACCAAGCTCCTCTTTTGCATGTCCTTGAGCTTTTGTAGGTTGATGTGACCTATTCGTTTATGCCATAGATCCAAATCTGCTATCCTCTTGTCTCCATATGTGACATACATTGAATGGTGTGGCTGATTTATGTCCATTGTGAACATTCTCCCTTGCTTTTTTCCTTTTGCTATGAGCTTGAAACCTACCCTTAAATCCTCAACAAAGCATCCTCTTTCATTGAACCTAACTTGATAGCCTTTTTCTACCATTTGGCCTATCGAAATCAAGTTTTTGGTAATAGTAGGGACATGTAATACCTCTGATAAGCACTTTGCTCTTTGATTTCCTTCCAAACTGATATCTCCCACATGTTGAATGATATGCTCTGAGTTATCACCTGTTTCCACATGCCCTTGATGCTTTGGGACCTGCAAATTACTAAAAAACTCCTTTCGACATGACATATGATTGCTACATCCACTGTCTACATACCATACATCTTCACTAGCTTGAGTTGTATCTTCACCATACCTCATGGCAAGTAAATAATCATTCCCTTGGTTGGATGATGTGTTTGCATAATTACCTTGCCCTCTATAATTGTTGTTGTTTCTTTGATTCCCTTTTCTTTGAGCTCTATGATAGCATTCATTTGCAAAATGATCGGGCTTACCGCATACAAAGCATCCATTTGAAGTGGCTTGTCCTCTTCCACCAAATCTTCCACCTCTTCCTCTATTTGTGGCTCTTCCACCTCTTTGACCTGCATTTTCTTGTTGTCCTTGACCTCCTTGGCTGCTTTGATATCTTCCTCTTCCTCTTGTAGCACCTCGGTTGTGTCTTCCTCTTCCTCTACCTGCATACAACAATTTCCCTTGGCTATCCTTGGCATTATGACCACCAAGGTTCATCTCCTCTGTCACCATGAGAGTGATTAGTTGATCAAAATCAGGAAGAGAGTCCCTTACATACACTGAAGTTGTGAAAGCCCTCCATTTATCCCTAAGTCCATTTAGGGTGTGGGCGACAAGATCGTCATCATCTAGGGCACAACCGATTGACCTTAGTGCATCTGCAAGCTCTTTAACCTTTAATATGTAATCATTAGCACCTTGAGAGGGGCTTTTCCTAAGATTATTTAGCTCATTCTTGAGCTGAATTTTTCTAGCTTTTGTGGAGGTTGAGTACAATCTCTCCAAGCACTCCCACACCTTCTTCGATGTATCCAAATCTTGAATATGCCCTACCATAGAGTTGCTAATATGCTGAGATAAAATGAAAATGACCCTTTTGTCCCTTTCATCCCACTCTCTTACTGCTCTTCTCTGGTCATTGGTTGGATTTACCTCATCTATGTAGGGTTTTGGCTCTCCACCACTCACAAGTCCCCACAAACCTTTTTCCATCAAAAAATTGCTTATTCTAAATCGCCATGGTTGGTAGTTTCCTTTTTCGAGCTTCTCAATCTGAGCATTGAGATCAGCCATGGTGCCTCCTAACTCTTTTGAACCTCCCCCTTGATGCAATGAAGTTGAAAAGGATTGCTTTTACCTCAAAAAATAGAGCTACTCCTCTTGATGAAGCTTCGTCTTTGATTTGATGATGTATTTGCTTCCCCTTGTTGTTGACGTGCCCGTTCTTTGCTTCCTTCCTTCAAACTTTGATGAAGTCTTTACTTCACTTCAGTAGCTCCTTCTTCTCTCTTTGATACTCCACTTATAGCTCTGATAGCACTATTGGAGGATAAACACTCCTATGTGCACAACAAAAGCAAATGAACCCTCCTAGGATCCTGAAATGTTTCAGACATAGGCTCTGTATTTTCTGATTTTCTTTAAGTATATGCAGAGATTGAAAATGAAATTTTCTACGCGTAAACTAGACTTTAAGAGCTTTCAAATGAGAGTAAAATCACTCCATTTGAATACTGGATGATGCCTCAACCAGCTGCAACAAAACAGATAACTTGATCTCTTCACAGAGTATGAGCTAACTAGACAGACACTATTCTGGACATTTCTCTGCACATGTGCAGGCACTGAACCTAAGACTTATACCAGACAAAGTAGAACTTATAAGCTTTCCAACAAGACAAAAATCATTGCAAATGGATTCCGGATGAAGGAGAAACAACAATTACAAGACCGGGGGTCTGCCAAAAACATCTAGATAGATAGAGTGTGTAAAAGTGAAATTTCTGCAAAATATGTAGAGAACAGTTAGTAGGGGGTGTGCTTAAGCAAGGGGGCAGCTTGGGCATGTATTTCCACGACTCTAAGTCGTAATACAACTCATTAGAGGTTTTAAAGACCTCTTACTAACCTCTTTAACCAATCAAAATCATATACATGTCAAAAGTGAGGTCCAATCACATCAAGAGGTGAGCTAAATCTTCTCTAATCAAATTCTTTCCATTATGGGCATGATTTGATGCCTCCAACTCGTGGAAATCAGCCTCCTTTGATTGTGGATGATGTGGAAGGTTCAATTTGGGGCATGTTCCCACACTCTTGAGCTTGAAAAACTTTCAACACGAGAGGCAACTACAACTACAATCAAAGACAAAGGAGTGAAGATAACAACAATTGCTATATATGTGGAAGGTATGGAAACTATGCCAAAGACTGTTATCAAAATGAAAATAATCAAGGTGGTAATCGAAGAGGAGGCTATTCAAGAAGAGGTAAACAACAAGGAAATTATGCAGTTGAAGGTAAAAGTGATGATTATGATTCTCTTCTTATGATGAATGTAGAAACTAAGATGAATTGCAATAGTGATGTATGGTATGTAGATAGTGGTTGCTCTAACCATATGTCACATGATTCTTCATGGTTTTCTAATATGCATAATCCTTCATGTAAAGGTCATGTTGAAACAGGAGATAATACAACACATAAGATTATGCAGGTTGGAGATGTTGTTATGCAGGATAAGAGCAAGACAAATTGCTTAAAGGATGTACTTTATGTGCCAACGATCACTAAGAATTTGATGTCAGTTGGTCAAATGGTAGAAAAAGGTTTGCAAATAATATTTAATCATGCAGGTTGCTTCATTGAGGATCCAAAGCAAAGGAGGTTAATTGCTAGAGGTCAAAAACAAGGTAGATTGTTTACATTCAAGGTAAACCCAAATCATACAACCTATTTCTCTTATGGTATGCATCGAATAGCAGAGCTTGATCTATGGCACAAAGGGATTGGACACATGAATGTACACAAGTTAAAGGAGCTATCAAAGAAGAGGATTGTTGAAGGATTACCTGATCTTACTAAGCAACATATGGTGCATCTATGTGAAGCATGTCAAATGGGTAAGCAAAGTAGACAGCCTTTCAAGCATTCAAGCTATGTAAGCAGTGGATTGCTAGAACTTATACACATGGACGTATGGGGTCCTACTAAAGAGGCATCCTTGGCTGGTAATAAGTACTATGTATCATTCATTGATGATCATAGTAGAATGACATTTGTGTATTTCATTAAACATAAGAGTGAAGTCTTTGATTCTTTCAAAATTTTAAATCATTTGTCGAGAAGCAGACACGAAGATATATTAAGATGCTAAGATCTGATGGAGGGGGAGAGTATTTCTCTCAAGCTTTTACTGATTTTTTGTATGATGAAGGTATCAAAAGAGAAGTTACATGCAAGTATACTCCACAACAAAATGGAGTCGCAGAAAGAAGAAACAGAATCATAGAAGAAGCATGTAGAAGCATGCTAAATGATATGTGTTTGCCTAATTCTTTTTGGGCTGAAGCTGTTAGCAGAAGTGTGTACATTATGAATAGAGTACCTACTGTTGGAGTTCATCATTTGACACTATATGAGGTATGGCATGGAAGGAAACCTAGTGTAAGTCATTTGAAAGTATTTGGTTGTGTATGTGACTATGGAGAATCCTCAAAGGTTCCTAATAAGAAAGGAAGAGCATCTACGTTGGAGGTAAGAAGAACTTCAAGAGTGAACAAGCAACCTCAAAGGTATACGTATGAATCTTTCATGAATACTCATTATGCTTTTATGACAAAAGTTGAGCAGGAAAATGAACCCACATGTTATGATGAGGCAAAAGGAGATGAAAAGTGGGAGAAAGCAATGAGTGAAGAAATGGAAGCACTACAGGATAACAAGACTTGGAATTTAGTTCCCAAAGACACCAAAGCAAAAGGTAATTGGTTGCAAGTGGGTTTTTAAGATTAAAAGAAATAGTGATGGTAGTGTATCAAGATATAAGGCTAGACTTGTAGCAAAAGGATATAATCAAACTCAAGGATTGGACTATGAGGAGACATTTAGTCCAGTAGCAAACATGGCAACGGTGAGAACTTTGTTGGCTTTAGCTGCAAGTAAAAGGTGGAATATATATCAACTCGATATAAAGAATGCCTTTCTTAATGGTGAGTTAAATGAAGAAGTGTATATGTCACAACCAGATGGTTATGTGGATGCAAAATGTCCTAATCATGTATGCAGGTTAAAGAAGGCATTGTATGGTCTTAAGCAGGCACCAAGGGCATGGAATGCAAGGTTGGTAAAGTATCTTATGCTGCAAGGATACACAGCGAGTCATGATGATCCTTCACTTTATGTAAAACATGTAGATGGCATGTGTGTCTATGTATACATTTATGTGGATGACTTGTTGATTACAAGGAATGATGCAAAAGCAATTGATGAGATAAAAGGTAATTTGGGAAACGAATTTAAAATTTCAGATCTTGTTTTGCCTAGATACTTTCTTGGGATTGAAATTATGTATGGCGATGAAGGTATGTGGTTGATACAGAGAAAGTATATATGTGATATGTTGAAAAGGTTTGGTATGCAAGAATGTAAATTTGTTTCTACTCCAATGGAATGTAATGTAAAGTTGAGTGCAAAGGAAGGTGATGAGTTGCATGATATGAATGTGTATAGATCCATGGTAGGATCTTTGATTTATGCAACAAAAACTAGACCTGATATATGCTATGCAGTGAGAGTATTGTCACAGTTTATGCATGAACCTAGAGTACCTCATATGCATGCAGCGAAAAGAGTGCTTAGGTATTTGAAAGGTACCATGAACGAAGGATTATTTTATAGTCATGATGCTGATCTAACTCTTAAAGTCTTTAGTGATGCAGATTGGGCTGGAAGCAAAGATGACAGAAGATCCACAAGTGGATATGTGGTAATAGCAGGAAACAAGACGTTAACATGGAGTTCAAAGAAAAAGCCTACAGTTCTTCTACAGAGGCTGAGTATAGAAGTTTAGCATTGGCTAGTACTGAATTTATGTGGTTTAAAAAGTTGTTTCATGACTTGAATGTGCAGGTTGATGTACCACTAATATACGGGGATAACTTGAGTAGCATTCATATGACCTCAAATCCTATTTTTCATGCTAGAACAAAGCATATAGAGGTTCACTATCATTATGTTCGAGAGAAGGCCATAAACAATGAAGTACAAGTTTCTTTTGTGGGAACAAAGGATCAAGTTGCAGATATCTTCACCAAATCCTTGGATGGACCGAAGCTTCAAAGATTCAACTATATTCTTGGCATGAAGGAAATACCCTTTGAAACTTGAGGGGGAGAATGTTGCGAATATTTTTTTTATGTAGGGTACAAGTTTCAAATTATGTAAATACCTTTGGGAAGTATTCAAATACTTCAAGAAGGCTCATATTATTCATAAAAGATAGCAAAAATACCACGTGAGTTCTAAAACATGGTGAGTCAAATTAGTGAGTCACAAGGGAGCTGCAATGATGTCCTAGTGGAAGGTCGATGTGGCTAGTTCTCAAAGTCCATCAATACTTTGCTTATTTGAGCACTTGAGTCATGTAATACCTCCACCCAAGTTTCTACCACAAATTTAAATGTATTAGGAAGGTTTTAGATTAGTTTCTCATGCCATAAAAAGAGGAGAAAAGTCGTGATCTTGTGGGAAGTCCAAGAGAGTCATATGTGTATCTCTACGATGCTGTAGTTTTGTATGTAGAGATTGCAGAGCTTGTATCTCCCTCATTATATATCCAAATTACAAGTTTGATAGCTCATTTAAAATCTCTTACTGTCTACTTTCTTCCTGTAAATTTTCATAATCATTGGATTTGTGAGCTGAGAGCAGTACTCTCTGCAAGTAGTGTGTGTTCTTTGGTTTCACCTCTGCTGAAGATCTCCATTAAACCTCAAACTTGCAGAGGTCATATCTCCTTGTGTATTTATCCAAATTGAGTGTTCTTTAGCTCATTGGAAAGCTCTTGGTGTCTAGTATATGTGGTTAAAACAGTTTTGGAAAATTCTAATCCATTAGAGAATATTAAGCTCTGCAAGCATGATTGGTTTTCTGTGATGAAGTTTGTGAGAAGGTCAACTTGTTCCTAGGGGGTTCCACCTACTTCTTGCTATATTTTGGAGGTCAATAAACTCCAACATGCAGTAGACTCAGATGTTTGGTATTTTGACAATGGGGCGACCAAACATATTACCTCGCAGTGCAGTTTCTTCTCTTCACTCGAGCCTGCCCCTACAAGGAATACTATCACATGCGCCAACAACTCCTCTTATCCTATTATGGGAGTTGGTAAGATCATTCTGACTACTGCTGATGGTAGTTCTTTCACCTTGTCATATGCTTTATTTGTGCCAGGGATCAAGAAGAAACTGTTATCAATTTTTGCATTAGCCAAGATTGGCTTGGTTGTGAAATTTGTTGATGACAGGTGTACAGTTCATGATCTATCAAATGGCGATGTTATTATTGCTTCTGGCATTTTATGTCGTGGGCTGTATAAGCTCATAGACTATGAAAGATCTGTGAATGATTCGGCATGTGCAGTTCATGATTCTCAGGCTATGTCAGATGCAAAGCTTTGGCATGCATGCTTTGGTCATCTGAATTTTGCTAGTTTGCTACACCTGCAAAAATCTGATATGGTGTCTTCTTTGCCCAAGCTTGAGGCACTTGGAAAACATGTATGTGAAGGCTGTATTTTGGGCAAAATGCAGTGTTCCTCCTTTCCAAAAGATGGTTCAATTCGGGCTACACAGAAATTGCAGCTTGTACATAGTGATGTTTGTGGTCCTATGCAGACACCTTGTTTTGGAAACTATCTTTACTTTGTGACTTCCATTGATGATTTTTCTAGGCATGCATGGGTATATCCATTGAAGGAAAAGTCCGAAGTGCTTTTGTGCTTCAAACAGTTTTTGGTTTGGCTGAAAATTTATCAGCATGTAAAATGGGCACCCTTCGTTCTGATCGAGGGGGGGAATATATGTCTTCTGATTTTAATGCATTTCTGGCTGAACGTGGGATAAAACACTAGTGTACAGTGCCGTATACACCTCAACAGAATGGAGTTGCTGAACGGAAGAACAGATCACTCATGGAGATGGCGAGGTGAATGGTCAAGAGTCAGGCTTTACCACATAGTTTCTGGCTTGAAGCTGTCATGTGTGCAGCATATGTACTTAACAGGTGTCCCACTAAAGCGCTACAGTCTATCACTCCATATGAGGCTTGGCATGACCGCAAGCCATCTGTTGCTCATCTGCGTGTTTTTGGTTGTTTGGCATATGCATTAGTGCCTAAACAACATCAGAGAAAATTGGATGATAAGGAAGTAAAATGTATTTTTGTTGGGTACAGTTCTGAAAGTAAAGGCTATGGTCTGTATCATCCACAAACTAAACACATTCTGGTTAGTCGTGATGTTGTTTTTTTGGAAGATTCTATTCAGCCATTGCTTTCATGTACCAAGGAGACATCTGTTAGCTCCAAAGACATGTATGATACTTTGATGCCTCTTTTTACAGGTGGACAGTCTAGTGTTGGTCCTAATGAGGCAACCTGTCAGCCTTTGCAGGTTTCATGTGATGATGCAGATAATTCTATTTCTGATGTAGATGTACATGAAGCACTTATTGATGAGAGAACTGATATTGAGCAGGCAAGAACTATGCCAAAATGGCTCGTGCAAACTTTGCGTGACAGCAAATTAGATGCACCTTTGTCATATCGTACTCGTTCAGGCTCTCATAGTGCCTCTTTTGCATCAGATTGCTATGTTTATGGCTGCATCTAGTCTCTGTGATGAGAATGAACCTTTTTCGTTTGATGAAGCACAAAATTCAGAAAATTGGATGGCTGCTATGGAATCTGAATATGATGCTATAATGAAGAATGGTACTTGGTCTTTATGTGACTTGCCTCCTGGCAAGAAGGCCATTGGCACTAAGTGGGTATACAAGCTGAAGTGTAAACTTGATGGTACAGTGGATAGGTATAAGGCTAGGCTTGTTGCAAAGGGTTATGCGCAGGAAAGAGGCATTGATTTTGATGAGACCTTTGCACTTACATGTCGTATGACTACTGCTCGGAGCATTTGTGCACTTGCAGCCCATCATGGTTGGAATGTACATCAGTTGGACATTAAAACAACATTTCTGAATGCTGACTTGCATGAAGAAGTGTATGTTTTTCAGCCCCGTGGCTTTGTGCAGAAAGGGCATTAAAACCAGGTGTGCAGATTAAAGAAGGCATTATATGGTTTAAAGCAAGCACCACGTGCTTGGTATGAGAAGATACATGCCTATCTGGTTGCACATGGTTTTGAGAACAGTCCAACTGAAAGCACCTTATATGTTAAGCGTGCTAATGATGTGCTTCTGATCATTGTTGTCTATGTTGACGACATGCTGCTCACTGGTCCTATTGAGAAGCATATTGCTGATTTTAAGGCTGATTTGCATGCCTCATTTGAGATGTCTGATTTGGGGCATTTGCATCACTATTTGGGCATTCATTTTATGCAAGTTGATGGTGGAATGGCCTTGTGTCAAACGAAATATATTGACACATTATTGCAGCGTTTTGGCCTTGAAGACTGTAACCCTATTGCCACTCCTATGGAGATAGGTTTACGATTGAGTCTTCATGATGCTCGAGATGCATTTGATGATGTTCTCTATCAGCAGGCTGTTGGATGCTTGATTTACTTATGCATTACTCGGCCAGATATTCAATTTGTTGTTTCACAGATGAGCAGGTTTATGCATTGCCCAGAAGTCACGCATTGGAAGGCGGTTAAGCACATCTTTCGCTACTTGAGTGGTACTCGGCTACTTGGGTTGTTTTATCCCAAGGGGGGATCACTACCACCAGATTTGCATGCTTTTTCTGACTGTGATTGGGCTGGTTGCTATGACACTCGTGTGTCCACCAGTGGTTTCTGCTTCATGCTTGGTAGCTAATGTATATCTTGGTTGAGCAAGAAGTATCCTACTGTGGCCACTTCCAGTTGTGAGGCTGAGTATAGGGCAGCTTTCACAGCGACTGTTGAGTGTGTGTGGCTGAGACGCCTTATGGTTGATTTGGGTGTTGGCCAGTCTTCTGCCACCACCATCTTCACTGATAGTCAGAGCGCATTGGTAGTTGCGAGAAACCCTGTGTTCCATGCTCGCACTAAGCACATTGAGGTGCATTATCACTATGTCAGGGAGAGGTTCTCTGCTGGGGAGATCAGCTTGGCATATGTGCCCACGTAGGAGAACATAGCAGACCTTTTCACAAAGGCTCTACCTAGGGAGAAGTTTGAAGCTTTCCGCAAAGCTTTGGGCTTACTTCCTTTTGTGGAGTGATTTCCACATAGCTTGGCACTTCCTTATACATGAGTGCCAGCTCCTTGTTCACGGCATCACTCCCAAGGGGATTTGTTGATATATTTAGGTAGTGATATGTGTGAACACACTAGGACCGTCGGGGCACTTTTTTCCCTCGTTAGGAGGTTTTTTTCCCCTAGCTTGTATATACGCCTATTGCCCGAATGGGCTACTTATCTTTGTACATTCTCTAGTAATACATTAAGTGTTGTGTGTTTGTGCTCCAAGCTTCTTCTTCTTCCTTGTGTTGTTCGCGTGCTTCCGCAGACGTCTAACTCCAACAGACGTCTAATTGTGTTGTTCTTCCTTGTGCTGTTCGCGTGCTTCCGCAGACGTCTAACTGCCAATGCGCTCTGACTGTCAGTGAAGATGGTGGTGGCAAAAGAGTGACCAACACCCAAATCCTCCATAAGCCGTCTGAGCCACACACACTCAACAGTCGTTGTGAAAGCTTCCCTATACTCAGCCTCACAACTGGAAGTGGCCATAGTAGGTTGTTTCTTGCTCAACCAAGATATACATGAGCTACCAAGCATGAAGCAAAAGCCACTAGTGGACACACGAGTGTCATAGCAACCAGCCCAATGAGAGTCAGAAAAAGCCTACAAATCTGGCGGTAGTGATCCCCCCTTGGGATAAAACAACCCAAGTAGCCGAGTACCACTCAAGTAGCAAAAGATGCGCTTAATTTCTTGCCAATGCTTGACTCCTAGGCAATGCATAAATCTGCTCATCTGTGAGACAACAAACTGAATATTTGGCCGAGTAATGCATAAGTAATCAAGCATCCAACAGGCTACTGATAGAGAACAACATCAAATGCATCTCCAGCATCATGAAGACTCAATTGTAAACCTGTCTCCATAGGAGTGGCAATAGGCTTACAGTCTTTAAGGCCAAAACACTGCAATAATGTGTCAATATATTTTGTTTGACACAAATCCATTTCACCATCAACTTGCATAAACTGAATGCCCAAATAGTGATGCAAATGCTCCAAATCAGACATCTCAAATGAGGCATGCAAGTTAGCCTTAAAATCAGCAATATGCATCTCATGAGGACCAATGAGTAGCATGTCATCAACATAAACCATAATGATCATAAGTACATCATTAGCACGTTTAACATATAAGGTGCTTTCAGTTGGAATGTTCTCAAAACCATGTGCAATCAAATAGGCATGTATCTTTTCATAGCAAGCACGTGGTGCTTGCTTTAAACCATGTAATGTCTTCTTTAACCTGCGCACCTGATTTTCATGCCCTTTCTACACAAAGCCACGTGGCTGAAAAACATACACTTCTTCATGAAAGTCACCATTCAAAAATGAAGTTTTAATGTCCAACTGATGTACATTCCAACCATGATGAGCTGCAAGTGCACAGATGCTCTGAATAGTAGTCATACGGCATGTAGGTGCAAAGGCCTCATCAAAATCATTGCCTCTTTCCTGTGCATAACCCTTTGCAACAATCCTAGCCTTATACATGTCAACTATACCATCCAGTTTATGCTTCAGCTTGTATACCCACTTAGTGACAATGGCCTTCTTTCCAGGAGGCAAGTCACACAAATACCAAGTACCATTCTTCATTATAGCATCATATTCAGATTGCATAGCAGCCATCCAATTTTTTGAATTTTGTGCTTCATCAAACAAAACAGGCCCATTCTCATCACAGAGTCTAGATGCAGCCATAGCATAGCAATCTGATGCAAAACAAGCACTATGAGAGCCAGAATGAGTACGATATGACAGAGGTGCATCTAATTTACCAAAGTCTGTACCAGTAATTTTGGCATAGTTTTTTCTTGCTCAATATCAGCTCTCTCATCAACTAGTGCATCATGTAAATCTGCATCAGAAATGGAATGATTTGCATCATCACATGAAACGTGCAAAGGCTGAGAAGTTGCCTCATTGGGACTAGCACTAGACTATCCATCTATAAAACGATGCAGCAAAGTATTATACATGTCTTTGGGGCTAACATATGTCTCCTTAGTACATGAAAGCAATGGCTGAATAGCATCTTCCACAAAAACAACATCACTACTAACCAGAATGCATTTACTCTGTGGATGATACAGACAATAGCCTTTACTTTCAAAACTGTACCAACAAAAATACATTTTACTACTTTATCATCCAATTTTCTACGATGTTGTTTAGGCACTAATGCATATGCCAAACAACCAAAAACATGCAGATGAGCAACAGATGGCTTGCGATCATGCCAAGCCTCATATGGAGTGATAGATTGGAGCACTTTAGTGGGACACTTGTTAAGTACATATGGTGCACACATGATAGCCTCAAGCTAGAAACTATGTGGTAAAGCCTAACTCTTGAACATACACCTCGCCATCTCTATGAGTGACTTGTTCTTTCGTTCAGCAACTCCATTCTGTTGAGGTGTATATGGCACTATACATTGGTGTTTTATCCCACGTTTAGCCAAAAATGCATTAAAATCAGAAGAGATATATTCCCCCCCTCGATCTGAACGGAGGGTGCCCATTTTACACGCTGACAGATTTTCAGCCAAAACCAAAACTGTTTGAAGCACATGAACACTTCGAACTTTGCCTTCAATGGATATACACATGCATGCCTGGAAAAATCATCAATGAAAGTACTCACAAAGTAAAGATAATTTCCAAAAGAATGTGTCTGCATAGGGCCAAAGACATGACTATGTACAAGCTGCAATTTCTAAGTAGCCCGAACTGAACCATCTTTTGGAAATGAGGAATGCTACATTTTTCCCAAAATACAGCCTTCACAAACATGTTTTCCAAGAGGACACCATTTCATATTTCTGTAGGCATAGCAAACTAGCAAAATTCGGATGACCAAAGCGTGCATGCCAAAGCTTTGCATCTGACATAGCCTGAGAATCATGTACTGTACATGCCAAATCATTCATAGATCTTTCATAGTCTATGAGCTTATACAGCCCACGACATAAAATGCCAGAAGCAATAATCACATCGCCATTTGACAGATCATGAACTATACACCTGTCATCAACAAATTTAACAACCAAGCCAATCTTGGCTAATGCAGAAACTGATAATAGGTTCTTCTTGATCCCTAGCACAAATAAAGCATCTGACAAAGTGAAAGAACTACCATCAGTAGTAGTCAAAATGATCTTACCAACTCCCATAACAGGATAAGAGGAGTTGTTGGCGCATGTAACAGTATTTCTTGTAGGGGCAGGCTTGAGTGAAGAGAAGAAATGGCACTGCGAGGTAATATGTTTGGTTGCCCCACTGTCAAAATACCAAATATCTGAGTCTACTACAGACATGCATTGCTCATGAGAAGATGGGTCAAAACTGCAGACAGTAGTAAAAGCCCATTCTTCTTCCTGCACAACATTAGCAAACTCTGTTTTTGGTGTAGAGGCCTCTGCAACAACCATTCCAGCTTCTTTCTTCTTTGCCTCTTTAGCAGCCAATTTTGGATAGTTCTTTATGATATCATCATTCCCTTTACAGTACTTGGAAAACAATTTCTGCTTTTTTTATTTCTTCTCATCTTTATCTTCCTTCTTCGAATGTGCAGCATTTGCATATTTCTACTTACTAGTTGAAAAGCTCCATTTTCCTTTGCCCTTCTGACTAGCCAAGAAAGCTTGATCTACAACATGCATAATGGACATGTTCTGCCTTGATTGATCTTCCTGCAACAGAATAGAGATTAACTCCTCAAATGACAAGGCATTTGGATTGCCTTTCATCATTAACCGAAGAGTAGAAGCAAAACTCTGATATGAATCAGGAAGACCATTCAGAATGGTCTGCACAAGTGAGCTATCTGGTATAACCTCATCAGCAGAAATCAATTGTTCCTTCAAGTCTTTGATCTTTGTTAGAAAATTTTCCATAGAATCACCTTCATTCATGTGCTCACTCTCCAACTGTTTTTGGAGGTAAGCAACATGAGCCTCATTCCTAGCTTGGTACAATGTGGTAAGTGTATCCCAAGCATCCTTAGATGTTATGCAAGAGTGAATGTGAGGAATAATGGCACGTTTGACAGACAAAGCTATCAATGCATGTGCCTGGGCATCTCTACCATCCCAACGAATTTGCTCTACAGTAGGTGCAACAAAAACCGCAGCACGAACAGGAATATGCAGAATATCATCATCTTCGATGCCTTCTACCTCAGCTTTTGTACCCGGAGTTGTAACATTTGCAGGTGTGATAGGACGTTTTTCAACACCCTGCACAATGTTCCACAGTCCTTTTGCAACCAATACATGTCGCATTATATAAGCCCATAATGGGTAGTTGGTAGCATCCAACTTATCCTCAACAACCAACATATAGAATACATCACTGCTTTCAACCATGGCCGGTGACTAAAATACCTTGATGCAGAAAATTGACTATATCTCAAAAAGTTGAAGAGAACTGCCCAGACAAATTCCGCTAGACTTGTAGCAGACTTCAAGACGCTTATACTGGCAAACAGAAACTGATATATACCTTTGGCACAAAAAGATGAAATAGCCTGCACAAGTTCACCAAAATTCGTGCGATTCTGAGACTAAAACCGGAGGAGTGTCGACATCACCTTAGATGAAGCTACAACCTACTCTAATACCAATTGTTGGAGATAGACGTCTACGAAAGCACGCAAACAACACAAGGAAGGATAAGAAGCTTGGAGCACAACACACAATACTGAATGTATTACCAAAACACACAGTTGGTACTTGCGATTGTGCTAGAGTGACAAAAAGTTATAAAAAGAGGTGAAGAGACACCACATGCATGGAAATCTTGTAGGGCATTGAAGACTAAGAGACATATACTCAAGGAGGCTCAAGGAAAGAGTGGTCCAAGGCTCAAGAAGCTAAACACAATAGTCCAAGCTAGGAAAAATGCAAACAAGGGCATTATATGCACAGAGGAGGAGTAAGGAGGAGCTATCAAGCCCACATCCCCTCTAGTCCCTTGTAGATATATACATAGTCTAGTTATAACAGTTGTAACTCTTTGTGTACATATTCAATCCAAGAGATTTAAGGTGCATTCTATAGCTTATATGTGTATCTTACTTTCCCTAAGAGGTCTTCTTGAAAGTTAATTTTATGTGTTGAGAAATTGGCATATCTCTGTAACCCTAATTTTTGGATTTAGACTCCCATGGGCCTGCAAAATGAGGCAATTCCTATAAGAAATTAGACTCAAAGTCTAACCACTCGCTAGACTAGGCATCCTCCTACTCTGTATATATAAAAGGAATGTCTAGTGGGAATCGATTTTCTAGGACCAATCCTATTTTGGGTGGTGGTGGGGTTATATGGGGTTGATTAGTGTTAGGTGACGATGATGGTGGTGGTGTGTGACTGTGTGTCTCATATACGATTTCTATAAGTTTAGCTTTAGTATCATTTAAGATTTCTTTGAGTTCACTCATCTTCTTTGTCCTTTGTCTTTTCATTCACTCATGGCTATCCTTCCAAGATCTTTTCCTCTTCTTAGTTATGCTCTAAATCCCGTGAAATTCAGAATTCTTTTCCTCTCCTAATCCTTGGTTGTGTTGTAATGCCTGAGCTCTAGTGACTACTTGCATGGGGTTTGTTGTAGTCACACTACTGCTAGAATCCCCTATCAATACAATTACATTAATAGGTGTGATTTTCTGTGCATGGGCTAGATTTTTTGGGTAGTCTTTTAAGAGTTTCTCAATTGGGGCCTCATATTAGGATTTATGTACATCACATTTGAATATGCTGGCTCCCAACTAGGTTCACTAGGGTTTTCATAAGGGTAGATCTCATTATGCTTAGGCAAATCCATGTAGTAAGCTAGTGGACTATCTACATGTGTTGAGTCAAAGCTTTGAGCATTAAGGTCACTTTCAGAAATCAAGGGAGGTACTGGCACCAAGGCTCTACTCAAGTTGTCCTCAACTGATGCACACTTGACTAGGAGCTTTCAAAAATGAGGGGAGGTGCTAGCACTAATGCTCTACTCAAGTTGTCCTCAACTGATGCATACTTGACTGGGATCACATTGGTTGGTGGTGGAGGTTGTTGGCCTACCACCGGTTGAGGGCTTTGTTGAGCTTAGTATGGTGGTTGGTAAGGTTGCTGGAACCTAAAGAATTATTGTGCAGGTACTAATTTTGGTATCTCCCTTGTTGTTGACACAATTGTGAATAGTTTTGTCTACCATTTGCTTATTGTAAGGGAAATCTTATGCGGTGTGGTTAGTATATCTCCTCTCAATGGTGCAATATTGACTATTAGGGTTTTCTTGGGTTGGAGCCATGATTGGGAAAACATTGGCCATGTGGTATCCTCCATAGTTATAACATCATTTCACTGAGACCCTCCTAGGGGTATGCTTACTTGAGACTCCAAGTTTATGAGCTACCTTTTTTTCCAACTCTTCTATTGAAGTGGATGGTTTAGAAGTGAAACTCATAGCACTATCTGAGTCTCTGTAGATCTTAGAAAGCTCTAAATCTTCACCCAAGTTATCCTCTATGTCTATGCACATATGCACACACTGCTCTATGGATCTAGGATCCTTTAAGTACACATATTACCTTAGCTTGGCACTTAGCAAGCCATCCAAAGATAATGCCACTTGTTTGGTTGGTGTGGGTAGTTTTGGAATAGGATACCTTTACAAAGACTACCTAAATCTTCTTCTAGCTAGTCGAACTCTTTCTTGGGGTGTTTGCTTAAAGCTATGTATCACAGATGAACTATTGTGCTTGATGCCTCTCTTGGAGAACTCTATGATAAAGGCTTCTAGTAGTTGGTCTATGTTTCTAAATTGACCTTGGTGTAGTGGTTGAAACCACGTGAAGGTTGTGTTCTTGAGTGTTAGACCAAAGGAATTATATTGAGTGAATAGGTCATCGACTTGTTCAGCTCTTAATACTTGTCTAAACTTCGCTACATGATTGTAAGGGTCCCCTATGCCATCAAAGTAATTTTTCAAGGATTCAAACAATTGATTAGGCCTCAAGTTCCTAGGTTGTTCTCTAGGCCTAGGCAAGGGAAACTCATCCATGCCTCTTTGATGTTCATGACCTCTAGGTCTCTTGTTATCCATTCTATCCATTTCTGCTCTAGTTCTTTCTCGTCCAAGGGGGCTCAAAAAACTTACTTCATGTATATCTCTAGTTCTTTCCTTCTGGGTTCCATGAGCCTATGATGATCTAGCTCCTTTTTTATCATAAGAGATGTTTGAACTTAATGGGGGAAAGAATAATTCACCCTTCCAAGTGCAATCATGCCTACCATGCTCCATCACTACAAACACTCTTTCTAACATACTATCTAAATATATCACCTTGCCTAGTGTCTCTGGGTCTTTGCATTCATATATTATGAATTCTCCTACTTCATTAGGTTGATCGGGTTTAAACCTCCAAAAAGCCACATCTATCTCTCTATTCAAGAACAACTCATGCTTTTGTTGTCCTGAGGAATCTATTCAAGGGTAATCACTCTTGTCAAGATGGATTTTTCGAGAGGTGTCTTGGGTTCTCCTTCTAAGTTTCCTTGTTCTAGGTCTCCTATCTCATCCTCTAGAATGACATTTCCAAACTCATGTGTCCTATGTGGTAAGTGAGTAACCACATACACGGTTCCTTGCTTATCAATGGATGAACCTTCTTCCAATTTGACCACAAGGTGTTAAAGTCGAAAGGGTTTGTGGTTTTGAGTTGAACAATGGACCTTCATAGACCATCTTCATAGAACCTAATTGATTGGTCCTAATATACTCCAATTGCATCTTATAGGGACCTTTTGGAGTTTGTAAGTAGGCAATACCTAAATTACCTACAAGTTGATCCATACTAAATGACATTTTTGAATCACTAGTCTCGAACCTAGCATGCAGGAATAATTGTTGAGTTGTTGAGCCCACGACCTAGTTTTGTGATTAACACTAGCTTCAAAGGATCTGATGCTTTGTATATCCTCACCTAGGTGTCTACCTGATCTAAGGTTCATATTCCTTATCAATTATCCTAAGTTTTCCCAAGTACCACGATGTTGCAATGTTCTTGTGCCACAGTTACTTGTTCTTTTTTAATTCTCTTATGCAAGCTTGTTTCTTGAATGGTGTCACTAGGAATACTTGAGTTTTTATTGCAACTTGATGTGTGGTTGATCGATGTATGTTCTTTTCCCTTATGGTTTGTCACAAAAATATTATAACTACACTTGAACTTGATTATTTAGGGTTTTTGGTACTTTTGTCATGCCTAATATAACCCTAATTAATCGGTATCACTAATCATACTTAACCTAAGCTAAGAAATTGAACAAGGGGGTTTAATAGCCTTCCAACCTCGAGTTTAGATCTTTGATGAATGCTCCAACGCCCAGGAAGTAAGCTCCCAAGCGCAATTCGAGTGTGAGCTAGCTTTAGTTTCCTGGAACTCCAAATGCCTGAAAAAAAACCAAAGTTTAGCTCGAAATTTGCAAACATTAAAAAACCCTAATTTTCAACCAAAACTAGATGTCTATCGTGATTGACAAGGCTCTCAATCATGATGGATAGATCTATTGTCATGGTTGTCTGTCATCTATCATGCAATGGACACCTATCTATCATCATGGACATGTGTCTATCATGATTGATGGCTATCTATCATGATGGATAGGTTTTGCGATGGATCCAATTTGTTATGAATTTTATCTATTACAATGAATTGATTCCATGATTGACTCAATTTATCATCAAGTTCTATGTGTCGTGATGCACAAAATTTTAAGTTGAAAATGCTATCTATCATGAGTGGGTGTCTATCGCGATGGACAGGCCTCCCTATCGTGATGGACACATGTTTGTTTGGGGTTTTCAATTGTCTGTCATGTGATAGACACCTATCTGTCACAATGGACAGAGGTGTCTCATGATTGACAAGAAAGACATAATTTTTCTAAAACTTTCTACATGGACATGATGTGGATGGTGTCAACACTACAATGGTGTACTCTTTTTAACCAAATAAGAAAATTTTATGTCTCTCACAATTGATAGAGACCAATGTCTCAGAGTCTATGCAGAGAAGTTCTATACCTATTGGAGTTGTTCTAGTTGTTTTGGATGTTGGTACCTACAAGGAAGCTCACAAAACACACAAAAACAATGCACACACGATTGATGTTTCTCTCTCTCCTGCTCTCACAAGTGAAATGAGAAGAATGAAGGGAAGGAGAGAATATCACAAAAAATGGTGGAATTTTGTGAAGGTGGAGAAGGAGTTAGGAAGGGATTAGGGATGGTAGGGGTGATGATGAAGAAGGTAAAAGAATAAAAAGTAAGTAATTACCTATGATTCCAACATCATGTCTCTACATCTTACACTCATCCTCAAAGCTCAATCCCCGGCAATGGTGCCAAATTTAGCACAATGATGAGTATCAACGTGAAGAGATCCATCTCATAATTGTCAATCCAAGGGGACATGAGGGTGATATGCCAACCATGAGCAAGTGAGAGTACAAGTGTATGAGTGAGAAGCAACATTCACACACATATACACACATACACACACACATAGTAAGATATAGAGATGAAGCAATGGAATCTTTGATTAGCCAAAAACAAGTTTACAATGTGCTTCACTTACTTCAATTCCCAAGAATCCAACCTCAAAAATGAGCTCTCTAGCTTTTTTATAGTTTTTCATTAGCTTTGCCCCTATCTAGACCTAGTGTTTGACCTAGTAAAAAATTAGGTTCCTAGGCTATTTTGAAGGCTCAAACGAGCTCTAAAAATTATGAAAATTGGTATGTACATAGATCTAGATTTCTCAAGCTTGAGAACTCCTTGGCTTCAACAAAATGGATTTGGAATTAAAAAAATGGGATTTACAATGGCATGCAATGATCAAAATCACTGTTATATAAGAAGTTACATTAAAATTTTGATGGCCCTAATTGTCGAATCTTCTTTGACTTCCTTGTTTTCTTGGTTCTACTTGGCCCTTCCTTTGGTCTGCATTTCTTTGATTGGCTTGTCGCATGCTTCCTTGTCTCATCAAGTCACATGAACCTCCTTGGCTACTACCAACACCTAAACCTCCTTAGCTACTTCCAACATGTTTCAACATTTCCAAGCATGTAGAAGATCAACATGAGGATAAATCATTTGACCAAAATTATTTAAATCAATTGTTTCTTGGGGCTCATGATCAATCTAAAACAAAATATCTAGAAGCTTATATGAATTAAGGATATAGGAAATTTTAAACTTCCATAGGGTTTAATTTATACCATCAAGATTACCTTTCGTGAAGTTTGGTGGTCATATCCACAACTTCTAGATGATCCACATTATTTTTGCTCTCTCTTTTTATCCACCTACTCTTGTTGATGAACCACCTTGATACCCAGTTATAGATGATGATGTGCCACTTGAAATATTTTCTCTTTTATCATTGAAGTCTCTCCAACCTCTACATTTTTACTTCTACACCACTCAAAGCCTCTTGAGCTTTGATATCATGTAAGAAATACTAGCACAACAAAATAGATAAATAGATAGAGTTGAGAAAAGTTCTAGATAAAGAGAAACACAAACTAAGAGATAGACAACTCAACTTCTCAAATTGCCAAGAGTAATACAGCTACAAAGATGCTGACGTCCAATTCTACACTCCCAATATGAAGCTTAGATGGTGATCTAGATAAGACTCTAGATAAAGGGCTTACTAGTGTGCAATTCTATATAGAGCTACACATGGGCCATGCCTATATAGATTTCACAATGTGAGTTGGTACATATAAAAGTAGTCGAAAGAGATAAAATAGTTGGCAAGCCCCCCTTTGCACTCTCCCCATTAAGGGTCTATGGGAAACCTATGCAACACCAAAAGAACTTTATTTTCACCTTGATTGGAAACCCATTGCCCCAAAGTTTATGTCCTACCAAACCTAATGTCTAGGATCACAAAGAATCATCTTTAACCATCAATAATCACACATAGGAATCATCTAACTTGGACGTTAGGGCTCCACAAATGTCTTAGCTCTCATAATGTCTTCCCTCATAATGGGGGCCTTATAATTCAACATGATGGATCCTTTGTGATCACTTGAGGGTGGAATATTGAGTATATCTAATAAATACATACATAGAAAGATGGATAGACATATAGATAGATAGAGACAGAGAGAGAGAAACATAGATAGATACACAAAAAGATAGATAGATGGATAGATAGATAGATAGATAGATAGATAGATAGATAGATAGATAGATAGATAGATAGATAGATAGATAGATAGATAGATAGATAGATAGATAGATAGATAGATAGATAGATAGATAGATGAATAGATAGATAGATAGATGGATAGATGGATGGATAGATAGATAGATAGATAGATAGATAGATAGATAGATAGATACATAGATACATAGATAGATAGATAGATAGATAGATAGATAGATAGATAGATAGATAGATAGATAGATAGATAGATAGATAGATAGATAGATAGATAGATAGATAGATAGATAGATAGATAGATAGATAGATAGATAGATAGATAGATAGATAGATAGATAGATAGATAGATAGATAGATAGATAGATAGATAGATAGATAGATAGATAGATAGATAGATAGATAGATAGATAGATAGATAGATAGATAGATAGATAGATAGATAGATAGATAGATAGACAGATAGACAGACAGACAGACAGACAGACAGACAGACAGACAGACAGACAGACAGACAGACAGACAGATAGATAGATAGATAGATAGATAGATAGATAGACAGACAGACAGACAGACAGATAGATAGATAGATAGATAGATAGATAGATAGATAGATACATAGATAGATACATAGATAGATGGATAGATAGATAGATAGATAGATAGATAGATAGATAGATACATAGATAGATAGATAGATAGATAGATAGATAGATAGATAGATAGATAGATAGATAGATAGATAGATAGATAGATAGATAGATAGATAGATAGATAGATAGATAGATAGATAGATAGATAGATAGATAGATAGATAGATAGATAGATAGATAGATAGATAGATAGATAGATAGATAGAAAGAAATATAGATAGATAGATAGATAGATAGATAGACAAATAGACAGATAGACAGATAGACAAATAGATAGATAGATAGGTAGATAGATAGACATATAGATAGATAGATAGATAGATAGATAGATAGATAGATAGATAGATAGATAGATAGATAGATAGATAGATAGATAGATAGCCAATTTTCTTTTACCTCTCTTTACATTCTCATTATCTTCATCATCACTGAAGATTTTTTATTGTGGATCTATCAAAGATCCATCTATCTATTTTGGATACCAATCCATAGGCATCATTGGTTTTGGACACTAACCTATTTCAAGCTTTCCATTAAAATGTATCGCTTCTCTTTTACATTTTAATGATCATCATGCAAGAATCATCGATGTCGAAGATAAATATTTTTGTTGATATTTTTATAATAAATTGATCTCAACCAATCACCACAATATGTACAAGCTTTATAACCCTTAGTAGATATTCCTGCATCATGAAAATGATAAAAATATAATTAAATTAACTCACATATATTTGTATGCATATTAAAATTACATCAATACCTAAACAAATACCATATCCTAAAAAATCATGAATAGTCCAAGCCACAATACCATGAACCATAATATATCTTTCATTGATGCCTTTCGATACATCAATGACATTAATGCCTCTCCATAACTATAGGAAATTGTCAATCAGAGGAGCAAGATATATATTCAAATCTTAAACTTGTCATTTTCTTGGGATTAAAAGTGAAAGCATTGAATGTTCCTTTTTAAGGTTAAGATATGGTGGAAGATTGTAGTTTATGACTACCACTAGCCATTTTTACCATTTACTAGATTTCATGGAAAACAAATTAACCCCATCTAATGCAACTCCTAACTTTAGATTCTATGGTTTTTATGCAAAATCAATCCATGTAGAATCAATATGTTGAAAAGCTACACTATCTATTGGAATTCTGATATTCCATCAGTACTTTTATGATCATGTCCCCATGTCAAAACTCAAAAGCTTTGATTATTTGGGGCTTTGAAACATATTTCTAATCCATGGAGCCAATGGAAAATGCGTCAATACCTTTTTTGGGATTTTAACTTTTTCATCCTTATATCGAGGAGATTGACATTTTGGACATGTCAAAGAGTCTGCATATTCACCTCTATATAAAATACAATCGTTAGGACATGCATGTATATACTAATAATCTATACCAAAATTCTTGATTATCTTCTTCATTTCATCATGTGAGGTAGGAAGTAAATTCTGACTTGGTAAAAACTTTCAGATAATAACCTATAAGTTCATTAAAAAATTCATATTAATAAAATAAATAAATACACACACACATATATACACACACACACACACACACACATATATATATATATATATATATATATATATATATATATATATATATATATATATATATATATATATATATATATATATGTGTGTGTGTGTGTGTGTGTGTGTTTGTGTGTGTGTGTGTATGCTTATGTGTGTATATGCATGTGCATGCATATACGTATGTGTATGTGTATGTGTATGTGTATGTGTATGTGTATGTGTATGTGTATGTGTATGTGTATGTGTATGTGTATGTGTATGTGTATGTGTATGTGTATGTGTATGTGTATGTGTATGTGTATGTGTATGTGTATGTGTATGTGTATGTGTATGTGTATGTGTATGTGTATGTGTATGTGTATGTGTATGTGTATGTGTATGTGTATGTGTATGTGTATGTGTATGTGTATGTGTATGTGTATGTGTATGTGTATGTGTATGTGTATGTGTATGTGTATGTGTATGTGTATGTGTATGTGTATGTGTATGTGTATGTGTATGTGTATGTGTATGTGTATGTGTATGTGTATGTGTATGTGTATGTGTATGTGTATGTGTATGTGTATGTGTATGTGTATGTGTATGTGTATGTGTATGTGTATGTGTATGTGTATGTGTATGTGTATGTGTATGTGTATGTGTATGTGTATGTGTATGTGTATGTGTATGTGTATGTGTATGTGTATGTGTATGTGTATGTGTATGTGTATGTGTATGTGTATGTGTATGTGTATGTGTATGTGTATGTGTATGTGTATGTGTATGTGTATGTGTATGTGTATGTGTATGTGTATGTGTATGTGTATGTGTATGTGTATGTGTATGTGTATGTGTATGTGTATGTGTATGTGTATGTGTATGTGTATGTGTATGTGTATGTGTATGTGTATGTGTATGTGTATGTGTATGTGTATGTGTATGTGTATGTGTATGTGTATGTGTATGTGTATGTGTATGTGTATGTGTATGTGTATGTGTATGTGTATGTGTATGTGTATGTGTATGTGTATGTGTATGTGTATGTGTATGTGTATGTGTATGTGTATGTGTATGTGTATGTGTATGTGTATGTGTATGTGTATGTGTATGTGTATGTGTATGTGTATGTGTATGTGTATGTGTATGTGTATGTGTATGTGTATGTGTATGTGTATGTGTATGTGTATGTGTATGTGTATGTGTATGTGTATCTGTATGTGTATGTGTATGTGTATGTGTATGTGTATGTATATGTATATGTATATGTTATGTATGTGTGTATATGTATGTATGTATGTATGTATGTGTATGCATATGCATATGTGTATGCGTATGCATATGTGTATGCGTATGCATATGTGTATGCGTATGCATATGTGTTTGCGTATGCATATGTGTATGTGTATGTGTATGTGTATGTGTACATGTATGTGTATGCATATATGTATGTATGTATGTGTATGTATGTATGTATGTATGTGTATGTATGTATGTATGTATGTGTATGTATGTATGTATGTGTATGTATGTACATGTATGTGTGTATATTTGCTTTTGTTTCTAATTTTCTTTTTGTTTATTGTGGTATGCAGACTTTCACATAGATATCTAGACCACTGAATCATTTGGTTGTTTCCCATTTTATAGTCAATCAATTACTTGCCTTGCTAACTAAGACTTACATATTTGTTTACAAATATAGTATCAGTTAGCTATGGAGGTATTAATTAGTTTGGAAAATAGGAGAAGCAAATTTATTTGGAAGATTCTGAAGGATGGGCGAATAATTTTAAAGTATGGGTGGACAAAAAGCATCCATTCAATGCAAGTTCTTGTTCTTACCTTAGCTAAGGTAAGAACAAGAACCTGCATTGAATGGACGCTTTCTTTCTGCCCATCCTTTAAAATTGTTCTTCGATCCTTCAAAATCTTCTAGATAAAATTGCTTCTCCTAATTCCCAATGACCTAATACCTCCATAGCTAATTGATACTTAATATTTGTATGCAAAGTTCATAAAAGAGTTAGTAGCATAGGTATTAAGAAGCAGATGTGTCAGGAAGATTCTAAAGGATGAGCAAACAATTCCAAAGGCTAGATGGACAGAATATCTTCATTCGATATAGGTACGTATAATTTGGCCTTACTTTCATAACATGTGTATGTATGTATACATTTGTATATGTTTATATGTGTGTATGCATTCATGTATATGTGTATATCTATGTATGTATGTATTTATATGTGTATGTGTATGCATGTATATACATAAATAGATAGAAAAATAAAAATTATACCTTAATAGTGCCAAAATGGATACATTATTCCATCCAAAATGATTTTGAAGATTGAGAATAAGTAAGCTTCCACTTAGTTGTGTCAAGGGACTTCCTTCATATACATGCTTTAGACATTCCTCTCGAAGATATTTCTCATTTTTAGAAATATCAATGCTCTCACTATCATTTTGATACCAATTCTCAATAAAATCTACCATGCCATCATCTTCATCATTATCGCACAAATCTTGTACTTTATCTTCTTTTCAATGTAGGCCTTTCAACCTTGCATATTCCACAGGGTCACTTTTGTGTAGCCTCCTCATAGAAGCTTTTGATAAATGAGGTCTTACTGGCAACTCTGAATAGCGTGGTGGAATATCATCAACATCATACATTGGAATCTACACACATGAATAAAAATCATTAGTATTCCATAAATGAATGAAAAGTAAACTTTAAACATAAAATTAAATATGTAAGTTATTTTGAAAAGAGATTGAAATTAGAGCTTTTCAATGCAACACAGGATAGGTGGATAGAAAGTTTTAATTTTCTCTCTAGCTAAAAGGTGCTCTTGGAGGTCTACACCATCCATAATTCATTAATAATTCATCACTAGCATGTAATGAAGTAATAGCATTGAAAACTATGTATCTTGCTACATCTCTACTCATGTATGGTGATTCATGACTATTTTCACACTCCTCAAATGTGCAATTAATATTTGAACTATTATGTAACCGTCAAGTACTATTTATTAAACCTGCTATATTTCCATGTGTGTAAGGTCTTCCATCAATATATAATCTTTTATCTTCTGCATGTGAGATCCCTCTACTAGTAAGGGATACTACATTCAAGCATATTCCATAAGTACTCATGCTTTGAACATAATGTGCAAGTTGATGCCAATCTCCCCATCCATATATAGGACCACAAAATGACATAAGAGTGACTTCTGAGTTCAGAGGCACATACAAATCCTCTACAATAAAGAGACCACGACTAGCACTATTAATAGTGGATGGAGCAATCATATAGTGATTACTCCAAAAGTTAAAAACCTCTCCATCTAAAGAAAGTAGTCATTTATTCCATCCTCCATATCTTCTTCTATCATATGTTTGTACTAGAGAACGATCACGAGCTGCCTATGGATAATCTCGAGCCATTTCAGTCTCTAAACTAGGAGGTAGAGGATTTCTAGAAACTTGTGCTTGTAATTGATGAACAGCAAGTCCATGATGTGTACGAGGTATATTAGCATTATGAGTATGAGAATTATTATCATCATCATCATCAACCAAATATTCTTGTATATCAAAAATAATTTGATTTTGTATATGGTTTTAAATTAAAATAATGACATTAATTTATAGAAAGAATGCATATCCAAGCATTAGCATGTTGACCAAGTGGTGGTGCATGCTCAAAAGTACCATACTTTGCCTCATGTTCAATACATTCCAATTGTGGTCTTTGATATGCACCATAACAAAACTTACACCAACATATAATATGCTCTTAATAGTAAAATTCATCATAATTCCTATCAGAGGACACATGTGAAGTTTTTGCATGGGTAGAAGATGATGGAGTGCCCTCTAATTGATCAAAATTTGATTATAACAATAAAAAAACATATATCACATATGTGTCTATCAAATATATTTAAAATTTAAAATTTTGATATACTTATAGTATATAGTCCTTGCACGATTAGGAGACGGTGGTGGAGTTCCATCTGATTGATCAAAATCTACAATTAATGGTATTAGATATTAATACTCTGATTATTTACATACATACACACATATTCACATATACACAAATACACATTCTTGTGGGATATATGCATGTATTTTGTATGAATGTGTGTATATGCATGCATGTGTATGTGTGTATGTATATATGTGGATATATGTATGTGTGTTTATGTATGTATGTATGTATGTATGTATATATGTATATATGTGTGTGTGTATATATATATATATGCATGTATGTATGTGTATATGTTTGCATGTGAGTGTGTGTGGGAATGTGTATGTGTGTATATGTATGTATGTATGTATGTATAAGTGTATGTGTGAATGTGTATATTTTTATGTGTGCATGTATTTTGTATGTATGTATGCATGTGTGTGCGTATGCATGAATATGTGTATGTGTATGTCTGTATGTATGTATGTATGTATGTATGTATGTATGTATGTATGTATGTATGTATAAGTGTATGTATGTATGTATGTATGTTTATGTGTGCATATATATATACATACATATATATATATATATATATATATATATATATATATATATATATATATATATATATATACTATAAATATTTTTTTTATATTTATATATTTATAATAGTATATATATAAATCTGTGTGTGTGTATATATATATATATATATATATATATATATATATATATATATATATATATATATATATACATAGTAAATATAAATCAGTATATATATATATATACAGTAAATATATATATATAGTAAATATAAATAAAAATATAAATATATATACAGTAAATATAAATAAAAATATAAATATATATACAATAAATATAAATATAAATATAAAAATATATACAGTAAATATATATATATATATATATATATATATATATATATTTATAATGTATAAATATAAATCACCATATACTATATATATATAGAGAGAGAGAGAGTAAACACACACACACACACATACACATATATATATATATATATATATATATATATATATATATATATATATATATATATATATATATATATATATATATATATATATATATATATATGTGTGTGTGTGTGTGTGTGTGTGTGTGTGTGTGTGTGTGTGTATGTGTATTTAGTATGTATGTATGTATGTATGTATGTATGTATGTATGTATGTATGTATGTATGTATGCATGTATGTGTGTGTGTATGTATGTATGTATGCATGTATGTATGTATGTATGTATGTATGTATGTATGTATGTATGCATGTATGTATGTATGCATGCATGTATGTGTAAGTGTATGTATATGTGTATGTGCATGCTATATGTGTGTGTATGTATGTGTATGTATTCTGGTTCTTTTTTTCTATTTGAGATTAAAATAACAAGAGATATTGTATGGTGGAAAAAAATAAGAGGAGACCTAACATACCACCTAAGATGTGGTAGTTTTTTCGCAAACAGCTACGTCTTCAGGAGTCATTTCCTCAATAGAAGGTATACAAATTAATAGTTTATATTTATGATTCTCATATGTTTTATTAATTTTTTACATTTAGTTTATGTATTTTTTTTATTAAATAAATAGACTACTACAAAGAAGAGAATTGAGTCAGGTTACACATCGAACTTAGGCCAAAGGGGTCATCATGGTTTTGTAGCCACATTTGTAAGTATATGTGTTATTGAAAGTATATTTTTTATTTTAGTTAAAACGCAAGAGACTAATCTTTTTTATTTGTTTCAATGTAGTGAAAGGATTATGGTCGATATCCTATGAAACATGAAATCGAGTATGCTACACATTTTGGATATTGGCATTTGAGCGAGTATATGTGAGATCATTCGGATGCTTTTGTGAGTATTATTAAATTTCATATAATTATTTTATTTTTATGGATGTTTTGTATGTTTTTCTTATTTATGTTTGTTATATGTAATACAAGAGTATTATGGAGAGGCAGATATGGATGAGGTGGAGAGACAAACATAGGAGGGATGATTTCGATCATCACAGAGTGCTCGCATTGCAACCCATGATGCCACTACGAATACATCAGATCATATGGATGATCATGAGGATGAGGCTCTTGATGATGATCATGATTAGGATTCTTGATTATGACATTGGATATATATTTACATTGATATATATATAATATTTTATCTATATATTGTTCATTCAAGTTATGTTTTGAATTGTGTCTATGGTATTAAGTAATAAAAATTCTTGTTCTAATGGTTTTTATTATTGTTTATATTTAGCATGTGTTTTATTAAGTTAATTATATAATTCATTCATATTTATGTGTGCTTGTGTGTTTATAAAATGTATGTATGCACATGTAGGTAAATATCTATATTTGTGTAAGTGTGTCTATATGCATGTATATGTATGTATCTATGTATACATTGTGCATGTGTGTACGTGCACATGTATGTGTGTATATGCATGTATGTGCATGTGCATGTGTAAGTGTATGTGCATATGTATGTGTATGTGCATGTGCATTTGTATGTGTGTATATGTATGTATGTGCATGTATATATGTAAGTGTATGTGTATATGTGTGTATGTGCATGTATATGTGTGTATATGTATCTATGTGCATGTGTATGTGTGTATATGTGTGTATGTGTGTGTATGTGTGTGTATGTATGTGCATGTATATGTGTGTATCTGTGTGTATATGTACGTATGTACATATGTATATGTGTATATGCATGTATGTGCATGTGCATGTGCATGTGTAAGTGTATATGTGTATGTGCATGTGCATGTGCATGTGTGTGTATATGTATGTATGTGCATGTATATGTGTAAGTGTATGTGTATATGTGTATATGTGTGTATGTGCATGTATATGTGTATATGTATGTATGTGCATGTGTATGTGTGTGTGTGTGTGTGCATATGTGTGTGTATGTATGTGCATGTATATGTGTGTATATGTGTATGTCTATGTATATGTATGTATGTGTATGTGTATAAACATATACAAGTGTACGTATATGCATGTGTATATGTATGAAACATGCATGTGATGTTGTGTATGTGCGTGCATGTGAATGTGCATATACATGTATTTAAGTATATGTTAATGTGTGTATGTGTATGTGCATGTGTATATGCAATAATGTATGCATGCAAGTCCTTTTATGTGTTTGTAGAAATGTTTGTGCATATGCATGTGTATGTATGTGTATATGTGTATGTGTATATGTGTATGTGCATATGTATGTGTGTGTATATGTGTGTGTATGTGTATGTGTATGTGCATGTGTATGTGTATATGTGTGAACATGCATCTTCATGTATAAGTGTATATGTGCATATGAATAAGTGTGAGGATTCTAATTAATGAAAATAAAATAATTCAAATGATATAGAAAGAATGAGAAAGTGAAAGAGGTAGAAAGGAGAGAAATAGAGAGAGAGAGAGACAATAAGATAGAGATTAGACAAAAAAACAATTCAACAAGCAATTGTTTCAACTCGTAAGCACAGTGCAATTGTGAACGTTGGAGAGCTCTTCAATTCAGATGCATGTAGATGACCATCGAAAAGCCTCCAACATTTCTTTTTTGTAAAAAACCATCATATAATCGATGCTAAACCGTCGTATATCTCTATCTAAATTGTGTCGCATAAGTGATGCTTTTTAACATCGTTTATGCGATGCAAACAACATTGCTTATGCAATGCTTCTTTACTTTGTCGCTTTAGCAACGCTTAATGCTACCGTCACAATGCGCATCGCTCTACACATCGATACGAACATCAAAGCATTCATCATTTAACCAACGGCATGCGCTCGATGCTTGTTACGATGGTTGATGCAATTATATAGCGACGAAATTGTGCCGCATTAACCATCGCTATGCGCCCCTATTCCTTGTAGTGTTTGTTATGCCTGCAAAAATCTGAAATGTTTTCTTCTCTGCCCAAATTTGAGGCACCTTATAAACATGTCTGTGAAGGTTATAATTTAGGCAAAATGCAGCGTTCTTCCTTCCCAAAACATGGTTTAGTTCGAGTTAGTAAAAAATTATAGCTTGTTCACAGTGATGTATGTGGTCCTATGCAAACACCTTCTTTTGGGAACTACTTGTACTTCATTACTTTTATTGATGAATTTTCTAGGCATGCATGGCTGTATCCATTGAAAGAAACATCTGATATCTTTATGTGCTTCAAGCACTTTCTGGTTTTGGATGAAAATTTGTCAGCACAATGGGCTCCCTCCATTTTGATCGAGGGGAGGAATACATGTCTTTTGATTTTAATGCATTTCTGGTTGAACAGGGGATAAAACATCAGTGTATAATGCCTTATATGCCTCAACAAAATGGAGTTGTCGAAAGGAAGAATAGGTCTCTTATGGAGATGGTGAGGTGTATGGTCAAAAGTCAGGATTTACCACATAACTTCTAGCTTGAGGTTGTTATGTGTGCAACATATGTACTTAACAGGTGTCCCACCAAAGCATTGTAGTCTATCACTCCATATGAGGCTTAGCATGGGGGAAATCCATTTGTTGCTCATTTGGGTGTATTTGGTTGTCTGGCATATGCATTAGTGCCTGAACAACAATGCAAGAAATTGGATGATAAAGCAATGAAATATATTTTTGTTGGGTACAATTATGAAAGCAAAGGCTATTATCTGTATCATCCACAGACTAAATGCATTTTGGTTAGTCGTTATGTTGTTTTTGTGGAAGATGCAATTCAACCTATATATATATATATATATATATATATATATATATATATATATATATATATATATATATATATATATATATATATATATATATATATATATATATATATATATATATATATATCATGTACCAAGGAGACATCTCTTAGCTCTAGAGATGTGTATGACACTTTGCTGCCTCTTTTTACATGTGGATAGACAAGTGCTAGTCTGAATGAGGTAATTTCTCAGCCTTTACAGGTTTCATGTGATGATGCAAGTTTACATGATGCACTTGTTGATGAGAGGGCTGATATAGAGGAGGCAAAAACCATGCTTAAATGGCTAGTGCAAACTTTGCAAGATAGCAAATTGGATGCACTTTTATCATATTGTACTCGTTTAGGCTCTCATACTACTTCTTTTGCATCACATTGCTATGCAATGGTTGCATCTAGTCTCTATTATGAGAATGAGTTTTTTTTGCTTGATGAAGCACAAAATTCAAAAAAATGGATGGTTGATATGCAATCAAACTATGATGCTATTATGAAGAATGGTACCTAATCTATATGTGATTTACCTCCTGGCAAGAAGGCCATTGGCACTAAATGGGTATACAAGCTAAAGCATAAGCTTGATGGAACACTTGACATGTATAAGGCTAGGTTTGGTGCAAAAGGTTATGCTCAAGAAACAGGCATTGATTTTGATGAGACCTTTTCTCCCACATGTTGAATGACTATTTGTTCGTGGCATCTGTGCACTTGTAGCTCAACATGGTTTGAATAAACATTAGTTGGACATTAAAACAACATTTTTGAATAGTGACTTATATGAAGAAGTGTATGTATTTGAACCCTGTGGTTTTGTGCAAAAAGGGCATGAAAACAGAGTGTGCAAGTTGAAAAATGCATTATATGGTTTGAAGCAAGCATCACGTGCTTGGTATGAAAAGATGCATGCCTACTTGATTGCACATGGTTTTGAGAACAGTACAACTGAGAGCACCTTATATGTTAAGCATGAAAATGATGTGCTTCTGATTATTGTTGTCTATGTTGATGACATGCTATTGACTGGTCCTAATGAGAAGCATATTGCTAATTTTAAGGCTGATTTGCATGCCTTTTTTGAGATGTCACATATGGGGCATTTCCATCATATTTGGGCATTAAGTTCATGCACGTTGATGGAGGAATAGCTATGTTTCAAACAAAATATATTGACACATTATTGCAATGTTTTGGTTCTTCAAGGGTATAAATCTATTGACACTCCTATGAGATAGGCTTACGATTGAGTTGATGCAGGAATAGCTATGTTTCAAACAAAATATATTGACACATTATTGCAGCATTTTGGGTCTTAAAGGCTACAAACCTATTGCCACTACTATGGAGATGCATTTGATGTTGTTCCCTATTATCAAGATTTTTGATGCTTGAGTTTACTTATGCATAACTCAGCCTATTATTTAGTTTGTTATCTCATAGATAATCAAGTTTATGCATTGCCCATGTGTCAATCATTGGTAGGCGGTTAAGATTATCTTTTGCTACTTGAGAGGTACACAGCTACTTTGATTGCTTTATCCCAAGGGGGATCACTACTACCAGATTTACATGCTTTTTCTAACTCTGATTGGGCTAGTTGCTATGACACGTGTATGTCCACTAGTGGTTTTTACTTCATGCTTAGTAGCTCATGGATATCTTGGTTGAGCAAGAAGCAACCTACTATGGCCACTTCTAGTTGTGACGCTCAGGATAGGGAAGCTTTCAAAGTGACTGTTGAGTGTGTTTGGCTCAAATGCCTTTTGATTGATTTGGGTGTTGGTTAGTCTTCTACCACCACCATCTTCATTAACAGTCAAATGCATTGGCAATTGCAAGGAATTGACTCATGAGAACTCTATTATGTGGCCCTGCTCTTTCATGGTTTGCACCTATCCTTGAGTAGGATATGGATATTTTGTATGATTTCAAAGCCTTTGTTCAAGAGTTCACATCTTCCTTTGGAGACACCAATTTTTCATGTGTTGTTGAAACAAAGCTAAGGAAGCTACATCAAGGAAATAGGCCTACATCTACCTATGCATCAGAATTTAGAAAAATCATTTATGATTTCACATGGCATGAGGATTATTTTATCAACAATTTCGATGGACCTTATGTGATGATGTACCCAAGGTAAATTCTTTGAACAAATTGATGAATCAAGCGATTGAGTGTGATAATAGGTTGTTCAAGAGAAAGCAAGAGAAGAAAACTTCTATTAGAGATCAAGAATACAATTTAACCTCTGTTCCACAAAAACATATGTTGGAAGAAATTCAACCAGAACCCATGCAATTGGATAATATCAAGTCAGACGACTTACACCAAAGGAAAGAAAACATCAGAAGGATAATGGATTATGCTTTTATTGTGGAGATCATGATCACATGGTATTCAAGTGACCTAGGAAGAAGAAACAAGTTGGAATTAGAACTTCCACAATCAGCATCCCACATCAAAAGGATCATCATCGGAGTCAAAAGAGGAATATAATCCATCACAAGAATCATAACATTGATTCTATACCTAGATATACTATAAATCCTTTCCAGTTTCATCATGGATATCCATCATCGTCATGTTCGAGTACCACATATCAAGAACTCTATAAAGTTCAAGACCTATGAAAATTCAAGTCCTAGAAGATCTCACAATCACACAATCGCTCCTCGTGGAACTCGTCGCTTGAGGAGGAGGTGATTTCATGGACAAAGGAAGCCATCCTAAACCTCAGATTCCATGTGACTTTCCATATATCATGATTGGCTCAGATTTTGGAGAAACTAATGCTTCCATTGCATCCAGAACATGCAAAACCCTCAGAGTGATTGTCTTCTTGCTTGATTTTGATATCTAGAGCTCATATTTTGAATTGATGACATCATCAATTCGTAACTGCCATTGATGAACCACCCTTGAAAACCTATGTAAAGAGGGGTTGGCCACATACATACTCGATCTTGCCAATACCAATTGAGAGCTCAAGGAGTAATGATCACCAAGTACTCTCCAAGTTCCAATTTGATTTCTAGTCTTGTCCTTTGTTCTAGTCTTGTCTAGTCTTGTATCCTAGACATTCTGTCTTGTCCTATTGTAATCTCATGGTACAAGACCTTGTTGAGTTATTTCTTGTATCTACTTCATCTCCCTAAAGGGAGTTCTTGTAATTGAGGTATCTTTTTTCATACCTACAGTCCTAGGTTGTGGGATCTCGTATATCATCTCTAGTCCAGTTATTCATACCTATCAGTCCCGAGTTGTGGGACTTATTGTATCAGTTATATATTCTTGTATTATTTTCCCTATATGGGTGGTCTTGTTATCAAACATATAACTCTGAAAACTTGTCTAGTCTAGTCAGAGGGCATAATCTAGTGCTCCCCTAACATTAAGTTTAAGGGTGTATATATATACTTTGTGCATGTTGCATGTTGCATCTTGAATTCTAACTATTTTAGGTACATCTGATCAAACACATTCATAGATGCAACATGCACAGAGTACATACACATATGTGACACATAGTACACACACATGACACACACAAAGACAAAAACACACACATAATACATAAATCCTCTTTTTTCTTTGCCACTTTTGCAGCCAGTTTTGGACAGTTCTTTATGACATGATCATTTCCTTTATAGTACTTACAAAAGGGCCAAGATGTAAATCACATAAGGATGAGGTACCATTTTTCATGATAGCATCATATTCTAATTGCATAGCAAGCGTCCAATTTCTTGAATTTTGTACTTGTTCAAAAGAAACATGCTCATTTTCATCACAAAGACTAGTGGTAGCCATTGAATAGAAATCTAATGCAAAACAAGCACTATGAGATCCTAAATGAGTATGATATGATAGAGCTACATCTAATTTCCTATCTCACAAAGTGTGCACCAGCCATTTAGGCATTGTTTTTGCCTCCTCTATATCAGCTCTCTCGTCAACAAGTGCATCATGTAAATCTGCATCAGAAATGTAATGATTCGCATCATCATGTGAAACTTGCAAAGGATGTGAAATTGCCTCATTTGGACTAGCACTTCATTGTCCACCTATAAAAAGAGGAACCAAAGTTTCATACACATCTTTGGGGCTAATTGATGTCTCCTTAGTACATGAAATTAATGTTTGAATTACATATTCCACAAAAACATCATCAGAACTAACCAAAATGTGTTTAGTCTTTCATAACTCTACCCAACAAAAATACATTTGACTACTTTATCATCCAATTTTATATGTTGTTGTTCAGGAACTAATGCATATCCCAAACAACCAAAGACATGCAAATGAGCAATAGATGGCTTGCAACCATGCCAAGCCTTATATGGAGTGATAAATTGCAGTGTCAAGATGGGACACCTATTGAGTACATATGTTGCACACATAATAGCCTCAAGCCAAAAACTATGTGGTAAAGCCTGACTTTTGACCATACACCTCACCATCTCCATGAGAGACATATTCTTTCTTTCAGCAACACCATTTGGACGATTATATGACATTATACATTGGTGTGTTATCCCATGCTTAGCTAGAAATGCATTAAAATCAAAAGACATGCATTTCCCCCCTCGATCAAAACCGATGGAGCCCATTTTACATGCTGAAAAACTTTTAGCCATAACTGGAAATTGTTTGAAGCACATACACTTCAGACTTTGCTTTGAATGCTTATACCCATGCATGCCTAGATAAATCATCAATAAAAGTCACAAGCAAAGGTAGTTCCCAAAGAAGGTGTCTACATAGGAGCACAAACATCATTGTAAACAAGATGCAATTTTTTAGTAGCTCAAACCAAACCATCTTTTGGGAAGGAGGAATGTTGCATTTTGCCCAAAATATAGCCTTCATAGACATGTTTAAAACGTGCCTCAATTTTGGGCAGAGAGGACACTATTTTAGATTTCTATAGGCATAGCAAACTAGCATAATTCACATGACAAAAGGGTGCATGCCAAAGCTTTGCATCTGAGAATACCATATTGCACATGTTGAATCATTCACAGATTTTTCATAGTCTATGAGCTCATATGGGCACAACATAAAATTCTAGAAGCAATCATGACATCACCATTTGACATATCATGGATTGTACATCTGTCATCAAAAAATTGACAACCAAACCGATCTTGGCTAAATCTAAAATTGACAATAGATTTTCTTGATCCTTGGCATGAACAAAGCATTTGAACATGTGAAAGAACTACCATCAAGGGTAGTCAAAGTGATTTTTACCAACTCCCATTATAGGATAAGAGGAGTTGTTATCACATGTGATAGTATTCCCTATAGGGGAAGGCTCAAGTGAACGAAAGAAGCTACACTACAAGGTAATATGTTTGATTTACCTATTATCAAAGTACCAAACATCTAAGTGTATTGTACACATACACTGCTCATAAGAGGATGGTTCATAGCTACATACAATAGTAAACACCCATTCTTCATTCTACATAAGATTAACAGAGTCAATTTTAGGTGTAGAGACCTTTGCAACAACCATTCCATCCTCTTTCTTCTTTGCTATTTTATAGCCAATTTTGGAGAAATCTTTATGAAATGAACATTTCATTTACAATATTTGCAAAATTGTGTTTGATTTTTTGTTTTCTTTGTTGATATATTTAGGTAGTGATGTGTGTGAACACACTAGGACCGCCGGGGCACTTTTTTCCCTCTTTAGGAGGTTTTTTTCCCCCGGCTTGTATATACGCTTGTTGCCCTAATGGGCTACTTATCTTTGTACATTCTCTAGTAATACATTCAGTATTGTGTGTTTGTGCTCCAAGCTTCTTCTTCTTCCTTGTGTTGTTCGCGTGCTTCCGTAGACGTCTAACTCTAACAATTGGTATCAGAGCAGGTCGTCGCTTCATCTAGGGCGCCGTCGACACTCCTCCGTTTGCAGCCTCAGATTCGCACGAAATTTGGTGAGCATACTCAGGGTGTTTCAGAGATCAAAACACCTTCGTTATGTGGTGCCGAAATCGCGATCTGAGCTCGTTTCGGCCTCCGAACGCACTATTGCAGTGCTTGTGCAGGCTATTTTGTCTTTTTGTGCCAAAGGTATATACCAGTTTTTGTTCACCAGTTTAAGCATCTCGAAGTCTGCTACAGGTCTAGGAGAACTTGCCTGGGCAGTTCTGTTCAACTTTGAAATACAGTCAATTTTTTGCATCAAGGTATTTTAGTCACCGGCCATGGCTGAAAGCAGTGATGTATTCTGTATGTTGGCTGTTGAGGATAAGCTGGATGGTACCAACTACCCATTGTGGGCTTATATGATGCGACATGTATTGGTTGCAAAAGGATTGTGGAACATTGTGCAGGGTGTTGAAAGACCTCGTGTCACACCTCTCACTACAGGTACTGCAAATACAGGTGTTGGAGCTGATGAAGATGGTGTCGAAGATGATATTCCGTAGATTCCTGTTCGTGCTACTGTTTCTACTGCACCTACTGCAGAGCAGATTCGTTGGGATGGCAAAGATGCCTAGGCACATGCATTGATAGCTTTGTCTGTCAAACGTGCCATTATTCCTCACATTCGCTCTTGCAGAATAGCTAAGGATGCTTGGGATACACTTACCACATTGTACCAAGCTAGGAATGAGGCTCGTGTTGCTTACCTCCGAAAAAAATTAGAGAGTGAGCACATGAATGAAGGTGATTCTATGGACAGTTTCCTAACGAAGATCAAAGACTTGAAGGAACAATTGATTTTTGCTAATGAGGTTATACCACAAGCTCACTTGTGCAGACCGTTCTGAATGGTCTTCCTGATTCATATCAGAGTTTTGCTTCTACTCTTTGGTTGATGATGAAAGGCAATCCAAATGCCTTATCATTTGAGGATTTAGTCTTTGTTCTATTGCAGGAAGATCAGCCCAGGCAAAATAGGTCCATTATGTGAGTTGGAGATCAAGCTTTCCTGGCTAGTCAGAAGGGCAAAGGAAAATGCAGCTCTTCAACTAGTAAGCAGAAATCTGCTAATTCTGCATATTCCAAGAAGGAAGATAAAGATGACAAGAAATCAGAAAAGCAGAAATTGTTTTGTAAGTACTGTAAAGGGAATGATCATATCATAAAGAACTGTCCAAAATTGGCTGCTAAAGAGGCAAAGAAGAAAGAGGTTGGAATGGTTGTTGCAGAGGCCTATACACCAAAAACAGAGTTTGCAAATCTTGTGCATGAAGAAGAATGGGCGTTTACTACTATCTGCAGTTTTGACCCATCTTCCCATGAGCAGTGCATGTCTGCAGTAGACTCAGATGTTTGGTATTTTGACAGTGGGGTGACCAAACATATTACCTCGCAACACAGTTGCTTCTCTTCACTTGAGCCTGCCCCTACAGGGAATACTGTTACATGTGCCAACAACTCCTCTTATCCTGTTATGGGAGTTGGTAAGATCATTTTGACTACTGCTGATGGTAGTTCTTTCACTTTGTCAGATGCTTTATTTGTGCCAGGGATAAAAAAGAACCTGTTATCAGTTTCTGCATTAGCCAAGATTGGCTTGGTTGTGAAATTTGTTGATGACAGGTGTACAGTTCATGATCTATCAAATGGCGATGTGATTATTGCTTCTGGCATTTTATGTTGTGGGCTGTATAAGCTCATAGACTATGAAAGATCTGAAAATGATTTGGCATGTGCAGTAAATGATTCTCAGGCTATGTCAGATGCAAAGCTTTGGCATGCACACTTTGGTCACTTGAATTTTGCTAGTTTACTACGCCTGCAAAAATCTGAAATGGTGTCCTCTTTGCCCAAACTTGAGGCACCTGGAAAACATGTTTGTGAAGGCTGTATTTTGGGCAAAATGTAGCGTTCCTCCTTTCCAAAAGATGGTTCAGTTCGGGCTACACAGAAATTGCAGCTTGTACATAGTGATGTATGTGGTCCTATGCAGACACTCTCTTTTGGAAATTACCTTTACTTCCTGACTTTCATTGATGATTGTTCCAGGCATGCATGGGTATATCCACTCAAAGCAAAGTCCAAAGTGTTCATATGCTTCAAACAGTTTTTGGTTTTGGCTGAAAATCTGTCAGCATGTAAAATGGGCACCCTCCGTTCTGATCGAGGGGGGGAATATATGTCTTCTAATTTTAATGCATTTCTGGCTGAACGTGGGATAAAACACCAATGTACAGTGCCATATACACCTCAACAGAATGGAGTTGCTGAACGGAAGAACAGGTCTCTCATGGAGATGGCAAGGTGTATGATCAAGAGTTAGGCTTTACCTCATAGTTTCTGGCTTGAGGCTGTCATGTGTGCAGCATATGTACTGAACAGGTGTCCCACGAAAGTGTTGTAGCCTATCACTCCATATGAGGCTTGGCATGACCGCAAGCCATCTGTTGCTCATCTGCATGTTTTTGTTTGTTTGGCATATGCACTAGTGCCTGAACAACATCGCAAAAAATTGGATGATAAGGAAGTAAAATGTATTTTTGTTGGGTACAGTTCTGAAAGTAAAGGCTATCGTCTGTATCATCCACAAACTAAACGCATTCTGGTTAGCCATGATGTTGTCTTTGTGGAAGATGCTATTCAGTTCATGTACTAAGGAGACATCTGTTAGCTCCAAAGATATGTATGATACTTTGATGCCTCTTTCTACAGGTGGACAGTCTAGTGTTGGTCCGAAGGAGGCAACTTCTTAGCCTTTGCAAGTTTCATATGATGATGCAGATCATTCCATTTCTGATGCAGATTTACATGATGCACTTGTTGATGAGAGAGTTGATATTGAGCAGTTAACTATGCCAAAATGGCTGGTGCAAACTTTGCGTGATAGCAAATTAGATGCACCTTTGTCATATCGTACTCGTTCAGGCTCTCATAGTGCCTCCTTTGCATCAGATTGCTATGCTATGGCTACGTCTAGTCTCTGTGATGAGAATGAGCATGTTTCTTTTGATGAATCATAGAATTCAGAAAATTGGATGGCTGCTATGTAATCTGAATATGATGCTATAATGAAGAATGGTACATGGTCTTTATGTGACTTGCCTCCTGGCAAGAAGGCCATTGGCACTAAGTGGGTATACAAGTTGAAGCGTAAACCTGATGGTACAGTTGACAGGTATAAGGCTAGGCTTGTTGCAAAGGGTTATGTGCAGGAAAGAGGCATTGATTTTGATGAGACCTTTGCACCTACATGCTGTATGACTACTGTTCGGAGTATTTGTGCACTTGCAGCCCATCATGGTTGGAATGTACATCAGTTGGACATTAAAACAACATTTCTGAATGATGACTTGCATGAAGAAGTGTATGTTTTTCAGCCCCATGGCTTTGTGCAGAAAGGGCATGAAAACTAGGTGTGCAGGTTAAAAAAGGCATTATATGGTTTAAAGCAAGCACCACGTGCTTGGTATGAGAAGATACATGCCTATCTGTTTGCACATGGTTTTGAGAACAGTCCAACTGAAAGCACCTTATATGTTAAGCGTGCTAGTGATGTGCTTCTAATCATTGTTGTCTATGTTGACGACATGCTTCTCACTGGTCCTATTGAGAAGCATATTGCTGATTTCAAGGATGATTTGCATGCATCATTTGAGATGTCTAATTTGGGACATTTGCATCACTATTTGGGCATTCAGATTATGCAAGTTGATGGTGGAATGGCTTTGTGTCAAACAAAATATATTGACACATTATTGCAGTGTTTTGGCCTTGAAGACTGTAAGCCTATTGTCACTCCTATGGAGACAGGTTTACGATTGAGTCTTCATGATGTTGGAGATGCATTTGATGCTGTTCTCTATCAGCAGGCTGTTGGATGCTTGATTTACTTATACATTACTCGGCCAGATATTCAGTTTGCTGTCTCACAGATGAGCAGGTTTATGCATTGCCCAGAAGTGAGGCATTGGCAGGCGGTTAAGCGCATCTTTCTCTACTTGAGTGGTACTCGGCTACTTGGGTTGTTTTATCCCAAGGGGGGATCACTACCGCCAAATTTGCATGCTTTTTTTACTCTGATTGGGTTGGTTGCTATGACACTCGTGTGTCCACTAGTGGCTTTTGCTTCATGCTTGGTAGCTCATGTATATCTTGGTTGAGCAAGAAGCAGCCTACTGTGGCCACTTCCAGTTGTGAGGCCGAGTATAGGGCAGCTTTCATAGCGACTGTTGAGTGTGTGTGGCTTAGACGCCTTATGGCTGATTTGGGTGTTGGCCAGTCTTCTGCCACCACCATCTTCACTGACCGTCAGAGCACATTGGCAGTTGCGAGGAACCCTGTGTTCCATGCTCGCACTAAGCACATTGAGGTGCATTATCACTATGTCAGGGAGAGGTTCTCTGCTGGGGAGATCAGCTTGGCATATGTGCCCATGCAGGAGAACATTGCAGACCGTTTCACGAAGGCTCTGCCTAGGGAGAAGTTTGAAGCCTTTCGCAAAGCTTTGGGCTTACTTCCTTTTGTGGAGTGATTTCCACATAGCTTGGCACTTCCTTATACATGAGTGCGAGCTCCTTGTTCACCGCATCACTCCCAGGGGGGATTTGTTGATATATTTAGGTAGTGATGTATGTGAACACACTAGGAACGTCGGGGCACTTTTTTCCCTCTTTAGGAGGTTTTTTTCCCCTGGCTTGTATATACGTCTATTGCCCTAATGGGCTACTTATCTTTGTACATTCTCTAGTAATACATTCAGTATTGTGTGTTTGTCCTCCAAGCTTCTTCTTCTTCCTTGTGTTGTTCACGTGCTTCCGCAGACGTCTAACTCCAACATTCTTCTCATCTTTGTCTTCCTTCTTTGACTGTAAAGCATTAGCAAATTTTTGCTTACTGGTAGAGGAGCTCCATTTACCCTTGCCCTTTTGACTAGCTAAGAAATTTTAATCTACAACACACATAATAGACATATTCCACCTAGAATGGTCTTCTTGCAACAAAAGAGAGACTAAATTCTCATATGTTAAGGCATTTGGATTATGTTTCACCATCAATCGAAGAGTACAATCAAAACTCATATATGAATCTAGAAGACCATTAAGAGTAGTCTACGCAAGTGAACTATCAAGCAAGACTTCATCATTAGAAATCAACGACATCAAATATTTGATGTTTGTTAAAAAACTTGTCCATAGAATCTTCTTCATTCATATCCTTACTCTCCAAGTATTTTCAAAGGTAAGCAACATGAGCCTCATTTCTTGACTGTTATAAAGTGGTAAGTGTATCCCAAGCATCCGTTGTTGCTTTGCAAGAGTGAATGTGAGGAATAATGTCACATTTAAGAGACAAAGATATCAATGCATGTGCTTGAGCATCTTTTCCATCCCAAGGAAGTTGCTCTCCAATAGGTGCAGTAGGAACCAAAGCACGAATAGGAATTTGAAGATCATCATCTTCAATGCCATCTGCATCACCTTCAATAATTGTGTTCAAAGGTGTAGTAGGGTATTTTTCAATACCCTGCACAATATTTCACAACTCTTTTGCCACCAATACAGGATGCATCATATATGATTATAATGGGTAATTAGTACCATCCAACTTGTCCTCAATAGCCAACATACAAAATACACCATTGCTTTAAGCCATGGCCACTGATTAGATACCCTAATGCAAGAAAATGCATCTATCTCAAAAAGTTGAATAGAACCACCCTTTCAAGCTATACTAAACGTATAGTAGACTTTGATGAACTTGTACTAGTGAACCAATATTTATATATATGTTTGGCACAAAAGGATGAAATTTCTTGCACAGGCACTATGATAGTGAGTTCAAAGGTCAAAATGAGCTCTCATCAAAATTTTGATGCCACATAGCAAAGCTATTTTGGAGTCCTAATTGGCTTGAGTATGCTCACTAAATTTTGTGTGATTCTGAGACTGTGATTGGAGGGCTATTGAAAATGACCTAGATGAAGCGATGACGTGCTCTAATACCAACTATTAGAGTTTGAAGTTTATGGAGGCATGCAAACAACACAAGGAAGAAGAAGCTTGGAGCACAACACACAATACCGAATCTATTACCAAGTGAATGTACAAAGATAAGTAACCCATTTTGGTTGTAGGCATATATACAAGCAGGGGGGAAACCTCCTAAAGAGGGAAAAAAGTGCCTCTAGTGTTCCTAAGTGTGTTCATACACATCACTACCAAAATATATCAACAATCACATAGTCATCCATAAGAATCGCTTCACAGAATTACCTTAATAAGTTTGTGATGTTGAAAACTATTGATTCCATAGTAATATTTGTTGCTACATATGGAAAGCCTAAGTTCTTGACCATATTTTTTTGGATTACATGTGACGATGAGAAACAATGTGTATGCATACACATATCTTTATGTTATTCCTAAGGATAAGTCTCATTATATTTTACCTATTGCAAAAGTCTCTTATGAAGAGAAGAAGAGAATCATGTAGGTCTGAAGAGAGCCAAAAAAAATCATGTGCCACATTTGAATTAAAAATCCCAATGAGTAGCTAAAAAGTGACTAGAATCTTTTTGGTAGAATCAATCAACAATTGTCTACTAAAATCAAGGAGAAAAGCTTATATATACTCCTATGAAGAAGTTGCAGAATATACTACACCCAATGATTCTCAAAAGAAGGTTTGGTCATGCATGGATAATTTGGTAGGTTTAATGGATCTTACTAGCTCTAGTGATATTCAATGCCAATTGTTTCAAGATATATTGGTGGTGTTCATGAAGTGTTTCATCTATCTTAGGGAAAGAGAAATAATTCACACTATATTCTAATTCTACTTAATCTCTCAAATTCTTTGTTGCACTTACTTTTTTACAATGTAATTAAAAATTTTCAACATATTTAATTTTCACATGGAGAATTTTGCATGCATTGATATGCCTCATTGGAGATTTTTAGCACCCAAGGAATGGAGAAGCCACACTACAAGGTTAGAGGTGTGTACTTCAAAATCACGTGACATGGTGGTGGTCCGATGCAATCAAACTATATGGAATAGATTTTTTAATTGGTTTTACCACACTACATTCTAAGAAACTTTTTTATGGAACAAGTTAGGGAGTCACATTTGGAAAAAGTTGCAAGAAGGATACCATGAGGAGGTGATTGTTCGTATGCATAGATGAGATGGTCCTAGAAAAATCCTACTATAGACAAGCCTTCATAACCTCAGAGACCCTTAGTAGACTATCTAAGCTTATGAATTTAGACCACTATATTACTTTGGAGCATCATTCTCAAAAAACTATGTCAAAATAGATACATTTTGGTTAAAGCACCTTGAGAAGGCCTTCTATTTATGGAATAAGACCCTCAATGCAGTGCTAATCAAGTTATACAAAGATGTTTCATGAATTTATGATGACTACACTCGAATTAATGAGCATAAGCAAGGGGGGGGGTAATCCTATCTTTTCAAGAAGAAGGTGATACACATACCCTAGCACGTAGAGTTTCTCATAACTCAAATTCTATGCACCCAATGGTTATGAAGCTTTGTACATATGCTTATTAGAGCTATAGCTTAGTGTTTCAATTGTTGGATTGATCAATGAATACTCGCACATAGAGAAATGAATTAGATTACTTGACAAATTTGCTCAATGTACTCTAGCAAAAAACAAAGATTCACAAATCAATATTGCTAATGGACATATGATACAAAGAGAGTGTGGAGGACTCTCTAACTTTGAGGTAGTATAACATACGCTCAATATGAGTGTGATGATCAGCTCTAGTCTTTGTGTTACCTGTGACTCAAAAACATGTGCATGTATATAGACTTCATTTTTACTTAATGACTATTAGAGATTCCACTTAAAATCCATCCTAATTTCTAGGGGGTGATTTGAATTTTGAGTTAAAATTGATTTGTGGATTTTGGATACTATTGAACTCATGAGAACTTCTCCATTTATCCCTTTTATCTTTCACTGGGATAAACTAAACTTTTAAGCTTTGAAATCTCCAAAGTATATACTATAATGGATGTACATTTATGCCTTGGGGCATGCTTCAGGCCATATAGGGCTTTCCTTAACCTGCATATATGTTCAGGAAACAATGAAACTCCAAAGCCAAGAGGTTGAGCCGTATATACCTCTTTCGATGTCTATCTATTCAAAAATGCATTCTTTGTTAGATATGCTCAATACTCCACCCTCATGTGACCACAAGTGATCCATGGTGCTCTAAGTTGTAAGGCCTCCATTATGAGGAAAATCCATTATGAGAGCCCACACATTTGTGGAACCTAACTTCCAAGTTAGATGAGGTCTATGTGTGACCGTTGATGGTTATAGATGATCTTTGTGAGCCTAACCATTAGGTTAGGTAGGGCATAAACTTCGAGGCCATTGGGTTGGCATTTAAGGTGAAAATAAAGGCCCTATGGCATCGCATGGTTTCCCCATAGAACCTTAATGGGGGGAGTGCAGAGGGGGGCTTGGCCCCTTCTGCGGGGTCCGAGGGGCCTATCTGCTCGGCCCATAGGGCCGAGATGATAGGACTTTTGGCCATGGAGATCTTGTCGGATCATATATTTTACCGACTATTTTGTATCTCCCGACTAAGTTCATCTATACCAAACCACCTTGTAAAAGCTATATAAGCACGGCCCAGGTTGAGCTTTAGATAGCATTGCGCACTAGTAAGCCCTTCATCTAGAGTCTGTCTAGATCGCCATCTAAGCTCCACATTGGGAGTGCATGGGTGGACAGCACCGTCATTGTAACTGCATTATGCTCGGCAATCTGAGAATTTGAGTTCTCTATCTCTCAGTCTGCGTCTATCTTTGTCTGCGTTTTTCTCTCAACTCTATCTATAGGTCTATTCCATTGTGTTGTTATTTTCTTACATGGTATCAAAGCTCAGGAGGCTCTGAGTGGTGCAGAAGCAGAAACACAGAGAGGTTTGAACAGCAAAAGAGAGAAGATGTTAAGTGGTGCATCATCATCTACGACTGGGGACCAAGGTGGTTCATCAACAAGCGTAGATGGCACACAAGCAAGAGCAGCAATGATGTCAGTCATTCCAACGGATACGGCCACCAGCCTTCATAGAAGGTAAACTTGATGGTACAAACTACATCTTGTGGAAGTTCAAAATCACTTTTATTCTTGATTCGTATGAGGTTTTGGAGATTGTTCTTGGGACTGATCATGAACCCCAAGAAAGATCTAATCCAAATAATCCTGGTCAAATGATTCCTCCTGATGTTGATCTTCTACGTGCTTGGAAATGTAGAAATGCAAATGCACTCTATGCTCTTGTTACAAGTACTTATGATAGTGTTTTGACTCTCATTTAGCATACTACAAAGGCATGTGAAGCATGGAACATATTGAGAAATCAATACGAAACTCGTAATCAAAAACGGATTCAGAACTAGGAGAATCAGCTTGCAGCAAAACGGTTTACTGAGGAGACTGCAGAGGTGTTTATCACTCGCATAAAGAATCTACGAGATTAAATGGCGAGAGCAAGTGTTCAAAAGTCAAGTGAGGATCTAGCTCGATGATGTCTTAGAATCTATCCACCTAAGTTTGATGGTTTGGTAACAGCTCTTAACACTCAAATCAGACCTCAACCACTAACTTTTGAAGAATTCAGTGCCTTATTCATGGAGGAGGAGCCGTAGCTCAAGGCAAGGAGTGGTGGTAGCAAAGGAGATGTTGCATTCACAACAAATGCCAAAGGAGGCAAAACAAAATCTTCAAAAAATGGAGACAAAAAGAAGAACGACAAAAAGAAGTTCAAGGGAGAATGTTTCCACTGCAAGAAGAAAGGACATAGAATCCAAGACTGTCGCATCAAGAAGGTAGAAGAGAAGAGTGGCTCTTCAAAACGTGGCAAAGGCAAGGAGTCTGCCAACACAGTAGAAATAGAGTTTGAGTTATTTGTTACAATAGAGGAGGTGTGCTCCTTGGCTAAAGATTCAGGAACAGATGACTCATGGGTGTTGGACAATGGTGCATCTCATCACATGATGAGTAGAAAAGACCTTTACAGCTCCTTACAGCCTCTAAAGGAACCCATCACAATAAAGGTAGGAAACAATGCAAGATGTCCTGCAGAGGGCGAAGGTACGGTTTCTTTCATCAACTCTAATGGCGATATCAGAAAGCTTTCAAATGTGTTGTATGTTCCACAAATAGAAACGTATGTTCCACAAATAGAAACGAAATCTACTTTCAATAGCTTCTATAATTGATCAAGGTCATCAAGTATCTTTCAGTAAGACAGGAGCTAAGATTATGGACGGTAACAACAACATTGTTGGGACTCACATAATGAGGAACAACCTGTATGAGTTGTGTGTTCTTATAGCCACTACAAACATGGGCACAAGTAAGCTATGGCATGAGAGATTCAGCCACATTGGACACCCTGTATTGAAGGAGATGCATCGCAGGGGTATGGTTGCACACCTACCATCGATTGTAGAAATGAAGGAACCATGTGAAGCTTGCATGATGGGCAAGCAACAGAGGAAGGCATTTCCACAAGAAAGCAAGAACAGGGCAAGCTATCCTCTAGAGTTGGTGCATGCTAACTTGTGTGGAAAAATGCCTACACAGGCCTTGGGCGGATCTTCCTACTTCATGTTACTTGTCGACGACTATAGCAGGAAGATGTGGGTGTACTTCCTTCGCAATAAGGCTCAAGATTTTGGTAAGTTTAAAGAATGGCTTCAGCTTGTTGAAACTAAAACAGGGAAGAAGATGAAGAAATTCAAGACAGACGGTGGTGGTGAGTTCACTTCAACAGAGTTTGAAGATTTCTGCAAGAGTAAGGGAATCAAGCATCAACTCACAGTGGCACATAGTTCTCAATAGAACGGTGTTGCAGAACGTCGGAATCAAACCATCATGGAGATGGCAAGGTGCATGTTGAAAGGAAAGGGTTTGCCTAGTCAATTTTGGGCAGAGCTTGTCAACACTGCTGTCTACATCTTGAATCAAAGTTACACCAAGGCAATTGATGGAAAGACTCCACAAGAAGCCTACACTAGTAAAAAACCTTTTGTTTCCCATTTCAAAGTATTTGGAAGTGACTGTTATGTACATGTTCCAGATAGGGAGAGAAACAAGCTTCAACCAAAAAGCATCAAATGTATCTTCTTAGGGCACAGCAAAGATAAAAAGGCTTATAAGCTTTGTGACCCTGAGGCTAAGAAGATCATGGTGAGTCGTGATGTGGTGTTTAAGGAGGAGCAGCCACATGCAGTGGAGGAGGAAAAGAGAGCTTCCACTTTATCATCAGGCAAAGGGGAAATCCACTATGAACCTGGCCCAAGAGCTATCCCTTCTACACAAGAGAAGGAAGCATCATCTTCAAATGATGAGTCTGAAAGTCACCAACATGTCGATACCCAAGTCGAAAAGCCATTGCCACGTTGGGTGAGGCAGCTCTATGATTCTGAAAACCCCATCCCACAATCACTAGAATAGGTTATAGATGGACCGAGGCGATCACAGGGAATAAAGAAACAGAGACGGGCAAGCGCCCATATTGTAAACACAACCTTGATGGCTAATCTCATTCAAGAAGAAGCAAAGGAACCAACCAACATGGAAGAGGCACTCCATGATCTGAATTGGAGGGCTTCCATGCAAGCAGAATACAACAATATCATGAAGAATGGAACTTGGGAGCTAGTGGATCGACCCCCTAAGCGTAAAGTCATTGGCACCAAGTGGGTCTGGAAGCTAAAGTACAAGGCTGATGGTACTCTAGAAAAGGATAAAGCAAGACTTGTTGCACAGGGCTACTCACAAGTTGAAGGCATTGACTTTTGTGAATCATTTGCCCCAACTACAAGAATGACTACTATTCGAGTAGTACTAGTTGTGGTTGCACATAAGCATTGGCTAGTCTATCACATGGATGTCAAATCAGCGTTCCTAAATGGAGACCTCAAGGAGGAGGTATATGTGTCTCAACCACCAGGGTTTGAGGCTCCTCATTCAGAGAACAAGGTATGTAAGCTGAACAAGGCATTATATGGGATAAAACAAGCCCCTCGAGCATGGTACCAATGGATAGATAAGTATCTCTTGGATCTAGGTTTCAAAAGATGTGCTTCTGGTGCTAACTTGTATGTTCTAAAGAGAGGAGGGAAGACAATTGTGCTTGTACTCTATGTAGATGACCTTGTCATTATAGGAAATGATGATGCTCTTCTTCAACAAGCAAAAGATGCCCTGAGTTCATAATTTGAAATGACAGACTTGGGCTTAATGCATTATTGCTTAGGTCTTGAAGTTTGTCAGGAGCTAGGGAAGATTTTCATCTCTCAACAAAAGTATGCAAAGCAGATATTGAAGGCATTCAACATGGAGGATTGCAAGGAAATTTCTACACCTATGGAGGTCAACACAAAATTATCTATTGAAGATACTTCACCTCCAATGGATATTGGAAGATATAGGAAATTAGTTGTAAGTCTCATCTACTTGTGCAATAGTAGACCAGACATCTCTTATGTTGGAGTAGTAAGCAGGTTCTCTAATAAGCCTTGCCAAAGTCATTGGAAGGCAAGCATGCAGATACTCAGGTATGTGAAAGGAACCACTGATTATGGTATTCTTTATGAAGAAGGATCATCTCTTGTCAGATACTGTGACTCAGATTGGGCAGGAGATATTGATACCAGAAATCAGCTTCTAGATATTGCTTTTCTTTAGGATCAAGGATTTTCTCTTGGATCAGTAAGAAGCAACCGACTGTAGCATTATCTTCTACTAAAGCTAAGTACAAATCTGCATGCGGTGCAGCATGTGAAGCAGTATGGTTGAGGAGGATCCAATGGCACATAGGAATACAAGGACAAGAGGCTACAAAGTTGAAGTGTGACAACCAAAGTTGCATGGCCATCGCCAAAAATCCTGTTTTCCATGCACGTACCAAGCACATAGAAATCCAGTATCACTATGTGCATGAGTTTATTGAGGATGGGGTCGTGGAGATAAGTTATTGCCTTACTAAAGAAAATGGAGAAGACATCTTCACCAAGGCTCTTGGGAGAGAGCAACTTCTTCGACACTTTCTAAAGCTTGGGATTGGACCAAGGAGGTAGTTCACCATCGGGTGGACATTGAGGGGGGTGTTAGATATGCTCAATACTCCACCCTCATGTGACCACAAGTGATCCATGGTGCTCTAAGCTGTAAGGCCCCCATTATGGGGAGAAGCCATTATGAGAGCCCGGACATTTGTGGAACCCTAACTTCCAAGTTAGATGAGTTCTATGTGTGACCATTGATGGTTATAGATGATCTTTGTGAGCCTAGCCATTAGGTTAGGTAGGGCATAAACTTCCAGGCCATTGGGTTGGCATTTAAGGTGAAAATAAAGGCCCTGAGGCATCACATGGTTTCCCCATAGAACCTTAATGGGGGGAGTGCAGAGAGGGGGCTTGCCCCCTTCTGTGGGGTCCGAGGGGCCTATCCCCCCGACTCGTAGGGTTGAGACGATAGGACTTCTGGTCATGGAGATCTTGTTGGATCATATATTTTACTGACTATTTTGTATCTCCCGACTAATTTCATCTATACCAAACCGCCTTGTAAAAGCTATATAAGCATGGCCTAGGTTGAGCTTTACATAACATTGCGCACTAATAAGCCCTTCATCTAGAGTCTATCTAGATCGCCATCTAATCTCCACATTGGGAGCGCACAGGTGGACAACATCATCATTGTAACTGCATTACGCTCGGCAATATGAGAATTTGAGTTCTCTATCTCTTAGTCTGTGTCTATCTTTGTCTGCATTTTTCTCTCAACTTTGTCTACAGGTCTATTATCGACCACATATGGCATAGGGTGAGGAACTTTGAGCTCTCCCTTGCCTTGTGTACCTCCTCTACCTCTTCCTCTAGAACTCTACCTCTACCTACAAAATTAGTTTGAGATGTACTTCATCATCATATTTCTTACCCTTTCCTTTGTTGTCCTTGCCTTTGTCCTTATCTATATAGAGGTCAAAGGATTGATTCCTTTCTATTTCTCACCATTCTTCATAAGCATGGCTTCATGTATGAAGAGTTGCCCCATGAGCGTGTTGAAATTAGGCACTTGGATATCCATATAGAGATCCATGGTTCTGATGAAGGCTTTCCATTTCTCATCAGCTTTGATCCCATTGATGACTTGCCTCACAATCTACTCTTCATCAATGATTTCTCCAATGCTCCCAAGTTGATCTACAATTTCCTTCATCTTGGTGATAGAATTAGTCACACTTTGTTTGTTTCTTGAGTATTGTGAATTCCATCCATAACTGATGCTTCCTAGCTTTGATGCTTGATGAGAAAAATGTTTCCAGAGCATTCCATATCTCTTAAGAGGTCTTATAGTTCCTAATATGAGTGAGTACAAAATTAGAGATAGATTTCAAAATATATGACCTTTTCAAAGCATCCTTTGCACACCATGTATTCAACCTTTCCTGCTCCTCTTGAGTTGGTTGTCCCTTGCTTCTAAGTACTGGCACCATCTCATCTCCTGAGATATATCCATATGGGTTTCTTCCGTGTAGGTAAGCTTCCATTCTTAGAGACCATGTTGAGAAGTTGCTTCAATACAACTTTTCAATAGATGAGGGGAATCCATCAACCATAATGCCTAATCTTTGATTATGCTCTGATACCATTGTGAGGAGGTGATGGGTATTATGTAGAGATGAGATGGTTAAGGAAAACTCCTACTCTAAACAAGTCTTGAAGAGACTCTAAATAGATTGTCTAAGATTACAATATATTCATTTAGACCACTATAGTAGTTTGGAGAATCATTCTCAAAACCCTATGTCAAAACTGATAAGTTGTGAATTACAAAGCACCTTGAGAAAACCTTCTATTTATAAAAGAAGGCCCTCAACATTTTGTTGAGTGCTCACAACCATATAGCAATTGACCCAAGACCTTTTTCTTACTTTCAAATGAATTTTTTAGCAAGCTCTACCAAGTTATTTCATGAATTTAGAATTACTAAAATCAGATCAATGAGCATAAGACATCAGGGGGGGTGGTTATGAAACTTTCTAGAAATTCTTAATATAGTCCTCACTTAGTGTTACAATTGATGGATTGAACAATGAGTAACACACATAGATAATTGATTCAAAGTACTCGACAAAATTTCTCAATGTATTGTAGTAGAAAACATAGATTTACAAATAAATAAGAATGAAGTATAAAATGCATTTCTGATGGACACGTGATACAAAGATATTGTGGACGACTTCTATAGCTTTGAGATAGTACAACATACACTCAAGATGAGTTTGATGATCAAATATAATCTCTCTATTACTTGCAATTGAAAAACATGGTGTATATATAACTTTTTTTTACTTGATGGATGTTAGAGATTCCACCTAAAAGTGATCCTAACTTCTAGGGGATGATTTGATTTTTGAACTCAAATTGATTCATGGATTTTGGCTACTACTAAGATCACACGAACTTCTCATTTATCCTTTTTAACTTTCATTGGGATAAACTAAAATTTTAATTTGTGAAATCACCAAAGTATATATTGCAATGAATGTACATTTATGCCTCCTAAATCAAGAAAAATCCACTGTGCATTTAAGCAAGAACTTTTGCTTGCTTCATGCATCAACAGAAACAGCACAACACTACTAATGATAATTGGAAGTCATCATTAGGACCTCTATGTCATGCTTGGTGACATGTCAAAATACTACAAAAGGGTTTGGCTTGGAAGTAAAGTGAGTTCATTATATTCCAGTAAATGGTAAATCATAGGGATGATCGCATGAATTGCACATGCACGATTGGATATATGAATGTGGAATTGATGTACTCACAAAAACCAATGTTTCCAATTGAAACAAATGTGTTGACATGGTTTTCTTTACCTTAGACTACTAACATGTCAAGAGAAGAATTGTTATGTTTGAGATTGAAGCAGCTAGAACAGGGATAAGAGAAATCAAAGGAAGTGAAATTGAAGCTAAGAGCATCAAGAATAAAGAACAAGAACTACTTCGATAAATGACATCAACTATGGCCCAAGAAGATTCAAGATGGTGACTAGGTTCTTGTTTATGATAGTTCATTTGACACACAATATGAAGCAAGAAAGAAATTAATGAAATGTTGGTTTGTTCCTTATGTTGTATTTAAAGTAAATGAAAATAACGCTTATGTTTTGAAGGAACTAGATAATATTGTGTTCAAAGAACCTTTTGGAGGGAAATGAGTGAAACTCTTTAAAGGGCGAGATGAAGAAGTTTATGAAATTCCAGAAGCATTGATGGAACCACCGACTAATGACGAGAATGAAGACGAAGAAGATGACTACAAAAGTACAACAAATGAGGGAAGATAAGTAAATTAATTTTTGAAATGAATGTAAAAATTTGTTTGATTTGATGATTTGACTAACCATATTTTTAGAGTTTGAGACAGGATTCTAAAAGATGGAAAAAAATGGAAGGTATGATTTTTTAAATTTTTTTTATTTTTTTAATTTCAGTTGGATGTGATGTGCAAGTAAAAGTGGATAGAAGGAGATGAAAAGAAGACAAAATCTTTCAACAAGTTTATTTTAGAAATTCAAGCAGTTTTCAATTTTTGCATCATGTTTTTCATAAGCTTTTGCATCTAGAGTATGCATGATTGGTATGTATGAACAAATATCCTTTCAACCCAATAGGTGCATGTTCACTTGCACAAATTTGAATTGCAATTGCATGATAAAGTCTTGAAGCTGAGTATGAGTTGGAAGGAGAAACCTCATCATTAGATGCCTATTACCCTTGTCTATGCATCATAATATCTTTTAATGCATGAAGAATATGCATATGATAAGGCTTCATTCCATGGCTTTGCATAGACACTTTTCTTTCTATCCAATGCACATAATAAATGAAATTGATCATTCACACGTAAGATGATTTTATCTTTGAAGAAAAAAGCAAGTACTTATGGCCCATCCGAAGGATGTGCCAGTTCGAAGGGCATGAGTGTCATAGAGATTTACATCTCTACTCTTGACTTTACTCATTTCAAGTCACCATAAATGCAACCACAAAGAATATGAATGGGGAAGTTGTAGAACTTAGATTATGCTAGAAGAGGAAGACGAGATTGACATAAAGAGCATAGAGGCTGCATACATTAGCGATGGCAAAGAAGATGAGGATTGGAAATCTTTGCATGTCCTTACAACTCTACCTTGAGGAGAAAGATTGAAACAGTCTCATCTTACCATAAAAACCCTTAGATCTGTACAGGACGAGATCATCACAGATACTATAACTGATGAACAAAAGTTCCAAGGTACATGACTTCAAGAGGGCAACATGTTTGGTAATGTTGGCATTAGCAGGTCCAAATAACCGTAAGGAGAAAGAGAAGCAAGCATGAGAAAAAAGAAGCAATATTGCAAGCAAATGAATTTGATGTAAAAGATAATATTGAGGAAGAAAGCAAGTGGAGCATTGATTAATGGCTTTTCTCCGATTGAATTGACTCTCCGTTTTTCTTTCGCTAATCTACTTTGGTATGAAAGCGTTTGAGTGTTTTGGGACTTTAGCGCGACTTAACAAACTCTAAATTTAGAGTCTTGTGATTATAAAAGAAATCTTCTTGTCTAAAAAAGAAGAAGGGAGGAAGGATCTTCATACAGACAGTGTTGTTCATGGGCATGAAGGAGTAATCAGAGCAAGGTCGCCTTGGAGAGGTATGGAAACTGCGCTGAGGAGAGTTTTGGAAGGAGCATATAGAAATAGTTGTGATGATCTAGAAAAGTCTGTGTGCAAACATGACAGAAACCAAGGAATCGGATGTCATCAGTATGAGGCAACAAAGTGTCATACATGTCTCTGGAGTTCACTGATGTCTCGTTAGTACATGAAAGTAATGGCCAAATAGCATCTTCCACAAAAACAACATCACGACTAACCAAAATGTGTTTAGTCTCTGGATGATACGGACAATAGTCTTTGCTTTCAAAACTATACCCAACAAAAATACATTTCACTTCTTTATCATCCAATTTTCTGCACTGTTGAAATGATCTAGAAAATATTAGCATATGGATTTAACTCAAAAAGGAGTTTCTCTATGGCGCCATGATATGCTTTCACTTTCGACTTCTATAGACATTAAGTTCCAAATACTTTGTAAATTCATTTTGGGCTATAGATTGGATTTCATGTTAGACATATGAACCATAAGCGTTTCCATGTTGTGCTTAAATTCGTGAACCATTGAATTTTCTATTACTTAACTTATGAAAGAATGTAGGATCGACAACTCTCTTCTTACAATTGTGCACGTTTATTATTGCAATGACAAGACTCTTACATTGGCTTGTTGAATGCTTAAACTTGGATGAGCTTTTGAAAACTCACAATATAATAATAATGATCTTTCATCTTATGTGAAGATTGTTTTTTTCCAAAAAGAACGTGATAATTTTGATAAGTTTATTAAATTCAAATAATCTCTTTTGGAATCTCCATTGCTCACCTGAGTTCACTTAAAGCACCCTGTGTGCACTAATATTTGGGAACTGACAATTGGAATCAGTCCGCAAGACTGTGTAGCTTCACGATAATGGTCTACGGATTATACATATCTTGCCAAGAGAAGTGTCTATCTATGAAATTGATGCCTGACATCAATTTTCCACATAAACTAGATTCTTGAAATCAAATTATGAGAGAAATTTCTATCTGGCATAGAGATCCATAGAGCTCCATTAGGGGACTAGATGGAAGGCATGCAATGTTATGTTTAGTCAATGCAGAGTAGAACCTTTCCATATAACCTTGATGCTTGGCATTCAGCTCTTTCAATTACATCGATGCCATCCATCAGCATTATGTGGGAAGTTGATGTCTAGCATCACTTGTGGACTTTGACTCAATGCTTCACATTATTGTTTTGTGAAGATTGAATGCCAAACATGCGCATATTGAAGTACGTAAAACGTGAAAACAAATTAAATAATATACTTCAGAATTATAATTAAGTTCCTCCATTTCAATGCTTTTTGCTTTCCTATTTGTCCTCTATGATGAGTGTGAGTTCTAGTAAGCACTTCTCTTATACATGGATAATAGGTACGAGAGAGAGAGAAAGATAGATCCTCAATGACTTTGTGAGGTTGCTATCCAATGACATTGGTGTCCATAAGAATAATCAATGATATCGTGAGTCACATAAAGTAATTGTTCTAATAAATGGCATCAATAACATCGATTTTAATGGATTTTGCTCTTCTCCAATTATTATCAGCAATCAAATCATACCTCCTAATCATAAAGTCAAGACATGAACATTCACTTGTACAACCCATAATAATGGGCACAATCCATCTTCATAATTATCTAGAGACGTGATTTGGAAGATAAAACCACTTGATGTTACACTTCCACTGCTTACACTATAAACAAAATGCTCCAATATTTCTCTTTGAAGTCAATGAAGATGATCTCCCTGTTTTTGGTAGATGTCTAGGCCTCACCTGTCTCTAATGAGCTTAATAGAATTTCAACTTTGTTGTTTTTTATTGATCATTTCATGAACAATATCCATGGATTAGAATGTGTCAATGATTCTATGTACTTGATTGAGTCATTTAATCTAAATTCTCAATGTGATAGTGCTCATTCCACCTATTGATCCCGATCCACCTAGTGATCTCTCTTCTGATTCAAGTGCATGTGGATCAAAGGATGTCAACAAAGAGAGGGAGAGTATAAAAAGCATTTTCATGCATTTTAAGTGAATGCCTCATGAAGTAAGTCAAAGAAGATTTCAATTTCTTACTTCAAATAGGCAAGTTGCATTGGACATTATGAAGCATTATTGTGGTTTGAAATGTTTGTATAAATAGGAAGGAAGAAACTAAGGCATCTAAGAGAGAAATTCTTCCATTTAGATAGTGAGAGGAAAGATATATACCTTGATGCTCACATGCAAATGATTACAGATAACATGTCACTAACACATGTTGCTTTTAAATATTATGTTAGTCAAGGCATAAGATAATGTACGGCTACGTTTAAAATTGTGATGGGAATTGGGAATGGGGAATGTGAGAATACATAAGATTCAACAAGGGCTTATTAGTGGAAATCCCATTTTTTATACATGTTATGGAATTTTGACCAAAGGATCTATTGGTCATCATGCAATGATTTGGATGATGAACTAGTTTGGTTTGCATTGTGAAGTTATGCCTACAACTAGAAGGTTGCACTTGTCAGATAACTTTACTCATCGAGAAGTATTTCAAGGAGAAGAGATGGAAAGTAAAAATGCAACGTATGTGTTGTATCCACATTTTAATTGATTATGGAAAGAAGATTTTAACAATGTGAGTATTCCTCATAAAGTTAGGATGGGTGAAAGCTCAATTAGTGCCACTTTGAAAAACATGGCAAAGGGGGCCACAACACCATAAGAAAAATATAATTTTAAAAGTCTTCTAAAGAGCCATCATGAAACTCAAGCTTTATAAAAAAAGAAGGCAATTCATCATCAAAGTAAATCACTTAGAAATCCAGACCATTATATGTGTTTGTTGATTGATGGTATGGATCAAAAGAAAACAGGTCCATCCCATTGTTCTCGCATTCCCTCTACAACATATTGGCCGTATACCGAGGCTTCTACCAAGGAAATTGAACAGGTGCATTTTTCCCTCAACATCAGTGTAAGTGCCGGTATAGGCATCAAAACCAAAACGCCAGTGTAGGCATCAATATGACCGCCGATATGAGCATCGGTATTTTTGGTGCTCATACCGACGCTCATACCAATGCCTATATCGGTGACTGTTGGGTGTACCATCGTGCATACTGATGACCATCCTAGGAGTACTGTCGCGCTTACTGATGACCATATGTGCATTTTTTTTTTTGGCAGAGTGTGTTGTCTTTTGCTACAGCAACATTACCATGATGTTGTTTAACAAAAGATAATACACTTTGCCCAAAAAAACTGAGTACATGTGATGGGTACTCTAATGGCAACCGAAATATGATTTCATAAAGCAAAATAATATCAGACACAAAAGAGACGATCAAAATGAACCATGAACCATGTACAAAAAAAGTTATATATTTCATAAATGAAGCATGTACAAGAGTGTGGCAAACCACTATCATATATGAGGCAAATAAAAAATGTAGCAAAGCACTTCCATATGAGAATCAAATACAAAATTCTGATGCACCACTACCATATATGTACCAAATACAAAATTGTGACACACCACTGCCATACACATGCATAGAAGGATTGAAACATCCATATCAACAGTCTTGCAACAAAGAACATTCATGAAATGAGATAAATTCACATGAGATTTACAAACAACAAGTAAAAGCCAAGTTTCTAAATTCATCACCTCATCGTAGATGCTCCCATGAAACGATCGCACCGCGTTCCTCCAAGTCCTCCAATAGTGCAATCAATCCATGACAATATCCATAAGCCTCCTCCATTCATGTTGGAGGACGATCCATTGCCACCTCCTGCAACAAATATACAAAAAGTTAGATGAACATACATGACATGATTAACACAAACAAATTCAATAAACTAAATGATACTTACAAATTCGTGATGCATAGTGTCATATCTGCCACTGCCCAAATGTGACGGTCCAACCATATCTAAATGTGTGGTTGCAACATCTCGTTGTTAGCGATATCGATTAGGAGTCTGCTACTGCTCGTCGCAAATCATATCCCACTCCTGAGCATCTAACCATACAAGCTTTGGTAAGCCTGCTCTGAAAGCATCACAAGCATCGAATCATCTATGGGACATAACTTCACGTGCGGTGTGTTGAATCCACTCTGAACTGACAAGAGGATGCCCATGTGCTAGCTAGAACTCCTGATAGATCGTCTCTATGATATCATTTTTACGATCTTTATCTTTTTCACTCCATTTCAACATGATAGTGCCCAAACTATATAAAGCAAAGGTGTCGTATATGCTTATGCATGGCCTTTCCAGCTGCATCCATCATCGGAGCTCCATCACGGATACTATAAACCTTGGAGTCATCATGGTCATGAGCACCCCAAGGTATATGTGGTGTTCCACATGGTGTACCATGTGGCGTACCTACATCTGAGGTACTCACTCTAGGAGTAGAAGTGGGTGACATAACATCTATTGCACTACCTCCATAACTCCTCCTCTAGAGCTACCTGTAGATCCACCCCTAGAACCTCCTGCTCCTGAGCGTGACCTCGAGCTATGAGAAGGGCCAGCACATGTATCACGCTGAGGTGTCGAATGCACACATCTAGTACTAAAGACACTAGGGGATGGTTGAGAAGATGGTTGTGGTGGAGTCATAAAGCTAGGAGACATACCTCTAGTGAGAGTAGCACTGCCCACAGGAGTGACGCTGATAGGAGTGACATTGGCAGAAGTGCGGCCGACAGGAGTGAGGCCAGAGGGAGTGCTACCACAAGCGATCCAGTACTGTGATGGAGCAACTATATATGGGGAGATACTTGAGATATGAACTCTAAGAACTACTCCTCTATCATGGAATGTGGACTGACTAGAGTATTGTCTCCCATCGTGCTCTATAACAAAAGAAATCAAATAATTGGCATATGATGATAAAGGTAATATAGAGAAATAGTAGTGTACAAAAGAACATAACAAAAAAAAAAAAACAAAAATTAGTGCATATAAGTGTTTGGTTCAAAATCCTCTATTCTAGCATCCTCTTGGAGATCCGATACACAGAGAATATATATCTCTATATTGGCGACTTCTAAATCTCTTGGTATGCTAGCTTCTTCTTGATCATCATCTGTTGCTTCATCGTGTATCTCATCTTCTTCAAGGACCTCTTCATCTCGAACAATGATCTCTTCCTCCTCGATTATCGAATGAATCTCAGAGTCCACTACAGATGGACTTTCTTCTACATCTATGTTCTCATAAATTTGTCTACTACGTGGGGAGACTTGTAAAAAAAATAGCCACTCTGGTTCTTTCAAATCTCATATAAAAACAACTTGCTCACAATGTTCAAGAAGTACAAATGTATCTCTTTGATCCGTCCATAATTTTGTGGAGTCGACTTGAAGCAAACCACTTTTATCCCACCTCACTATTGTGTTTCTTCCAAAGGTGACTACTTTGAATCATTTCACATGAAAAACAAAGTAATCAAACTTCCTAAAGGAAAGCTTCAAAATATCTTGAATCACTCCACAATAATCTAGCTGGTCTTCTTGAGCATTATCATCTTTTGCACTAGCTCTACTTTTTTGCAAAAAGTTCACCATCACCCCACTATCAAAAGTAGACCTTTATCGATTTGTGCGATACGAAAGTGTCATCCATGAGACCATAGTGCACCATATTTAGAATACTCTCAATCACGTCCCTTTGCGAGTTCTTCTTTATCTTCAGAGATATCTTCACCTGCTGCCTTTGCTTGTGAAACCACTGTATCTAGCCATCTGCTCATTGGAAAGGGTGGAAGAGGTTGAAGACTTTCTGGAAGGGCAAAAATCGAGTGGAACGATTCTTTCAAAACTGAGCTCTTTCCTTTGCATTTGTCTCCTTGGCAAGCTCATACTTTTTTAACCACTTTTGCATAGGCTCAGAGTTAACAATGCAAAACTTCATTGCCTTCTCTCTGAAAACTATATCCATTTTTCTTTGCATCCTTTTACCTTGCGGTTCATCGCCTACAAGATGAACATCTTCATCATCACTCCATAAGCGAGGTATTTCTCAGTCTGACATATGTAGAAACTAAGTTATGAATATGAGAGACTCTTGTATGAGCCATTCCTCTGGCATGCTACCCTCTGGACGTGCTCTCTGTCGAACAAACCCTTTTAATTTCTTCATAAATCTCTCTAAGAAGAACATCCATCGACTATGGACAATTCCTACTATTGCATATTCATCTACCACATGAACCAATAAATGAAGCTGACTAGTGAGAATAATCGTAGGAAAGTATTTCTCTACCATACAAACGACCTCAATAGCATTGAGTTTCGCACTCTCTATGTTATCTCTATTTATCTCTTTAGAAGAGATCCATCATACCAAGGAACTAATTTTATAAATGGTTGTTCGTACATGTGTATGTGTGTATATATGTTATGCATATGTAAAAACCCTAAAACCCTAATCGTAAAGACTTAGACCTAAAACAAGTATATGTGGGTATGCATGTGTATATATATGTGTATGTGTACATGTGTATAAATATATATATGGCTATGTGTATATGTATATATATATATATATATATATATATATATATATATATATATATATATATATATATATATATATATATATATATATATATATATATATATATATATATATATATGAGTATGTGTATATGTGTATGCATGTGTAAATAGCCTAAAAACCCTAATCCTATTTTTATATATTTGATGTGAAAAAAACCTTAAAATCCTAATTTTATATATTTAATTATATATATTTAATTAAAACACTAGCTATTTTCATATTTATTTATCTATACGGAAATCCTATTTTTTATATATATTTAATTATAGATTCTAATTTTTTATCTTTTTTTTGTTATATATATCTAATCTAATTAAAAAACCATAAATCCCTATTTTTTATATATTTGATTATATATGTGTGTGTATGTATGCATATGTATGTATATGCATGTGTGTATATGTGTGCATATGTGTGTGTGTATGTATGCATGTGTGTATATCTGTGTGTATATGTGTGTGTGTATGTATGCATGTGTATGGATGTGTAAACTGCCTAAAAACCCTAACCCTATTTTTATATATTTAATTTGCATGTGTGTATGTATGTATGCATATGTATGTGTATGCATGTGTGTATATGTGTGTGTATGTATGCATGTGTGTACATGTGTGTATGTATGCATGTGTGTACATGTGTGTGTATGTATGTGTGTGTATGTATGCATGTGTGTATATGTGTATGTGTGTGTATGTATGCATGTGTGTATATGTGTATGTGTGTGTATGTATGCATGTGTGTATATGTGTGTGTATGTATGTGTGTGTATATATGTGTGTATATGCGCATGTGTGTATGTGTGTGTGTATGTATGCATGTGTGTACATGTGTGTACATGTGTGTACATGTGTGTACATGTGTGTGTATGTATGTATGCATGTGTGTACATGTGTGTGTGTGTATGTATGCATGCATGTATATGTGTGTACATATGTGTGTGTATGCATGCATGTATATGTATACATGTATCTACATGTGTGTGTATGTATGCATGTATGTACATGTGTGTGTATGTATGCATGCATGTGTATATATGTGTGTATGTATGTATGCATATGTATGTGTATGTGTGCGTATATATGTGTGTGTATGTATGCATGTGTGTATATGTGTGTGTATGTATGCATGTGTGTATATATGTGTGTGTATATATGTGTGTGTATATGTATGCATGTGTGTGTATGTATGCAAGCATGTGTGTATATTTGTGTATGTATGCATGTGTGTATGTGTGTGTGTATGTATTTCTATATATCTCTCTCTATCTTTCTCTTTTTCATCTCTCTTTATATCTCTCTCTATCTTTCTCTCTTTCATCTCTCTTTAGTTCTCTCTCTATCTTCTTCTCTTTCATCTCTCTTTATCTCTCTCTATCTTTCTCTCTCTCTCAATAGAGAATAAAACAATCACTTATAGGTATGCCCCTCTTTTGGATCATTGTCATCAAAGCGTAATGTATGTCATCTCTCATCAAATTCCAAGAATCGATGCCAAAAAACTTTTGCAAAATCAAGCAAAAGAGAAATTATAAAACATAAAGCATAGAGAAAGACAAAGGGTAAGAGTATGTGCACCACTTACCAAGATGTGAGATCTAGAGAGAGTGTGTGTGTGTAGAGAGAGAGATATATCTATGTGTGTATGTGTGTGTGCATAAGACAATGCAGGTCACAATTCAATTCGCGCATGCAAGTTCGATAGAAGCAATCAGTACTCAATGTAATAGATGCACAAAATGTTGATTTTTGCTCTCGGGTCCCAGTATGGTTAAAGCATGTCCTCGATATAGGCATTAGTATGAGCATCGATAATTTACTAGAAATTACCGATGCTCATACCGATGCTTATATCGATGCCTATGTCGACGATAATACCGATGCCCATACCGAAAGTGGTGAAGCATCCCAACGATACATTTTAAACGGTCATACCGATAGTCCAATGACCATCCATATGCCTATTTACATTTTTCCAATGTTCATACTGACATCGGCCGTGACAGTCGCTATAAGCAGCATCGGTATGCCCGTCATATGTTGTAGTGGATCCTAAGGACATTGGAGATGAATTCCTTGTGCAAATGCATTTGGTTGATGCTTTGGTATACAATTGAACTGTAAATTTTAAGGTTTTCTTCACATATCCCAATGTGCATAATGATCCAAACCTTACGGTCACTGTGATTCATAAATTTTTCTAATCATGGGAGGGTCTTTTGCCACCAACTCTATATTTATAGCTTGACAATACTACAAGAGAGAATAAAAAGTCTATAATCTTTGGATATTTATGCATGCTTGTTGATAGACAAGTGTTTCAGAAGGTTAAGGTAAATTTCCTTTTAGTTGGGAACACTCATGATCACATTGATCAAATGTTTAGTACGTTCTCTAAGAGGTTGGCATGCCATAATGCTTTTACTCTTCCAATAGTATTTGTGTTGATTTCTGAAGCATATACTCCAAAACTTGAAGTTCAACATCTTACACAGATTTATGACTTTAAGCAATTTTGCTCCGTATGTCTTGATAATAGTACTAAGGTTTTGGATCCGTTGCACAATATTAGTTTCAACCATATATTCTTGATGAAGAGGCTTGATGACATAACTCTTTTATTTGCAAAGTAGTGTTCAATGGATGCCGATTTTCATTGTATGTACCTAATTTGATTGTCTATGGTGCAAAACAAACACCATCTGAAGATAAAAGCAATATAGAAAGATGTGGAAATGTGGTTGAGCAAAGTAAAAGGTGGATGCATGTACTAAAATAAGAGATAGATTGAGCATGCAAAAAAAATATGCTGGTGATAAAGATGTATCTTGGTGGGATGAGTTTTTTAACCATTAGGAAAAGATTATAAAGAATATCATTGCAAGCCATTGGTCGATTGATATTCCATTCACATGGGATTTTAGAACACAAAATCAATGAATGTGTACCAAGCATGTAATGCATATACAATTCAAAGCTTTATACATCCACCAGAAAGGAATATTTATGTAGGCCCAAGGATGACAAAATATTTGAAGCATGATGTCATGGAAATTTGAGAGAAATAAATGTTGGAACACTTATTGTAGTCCTTGCTGAAGGCGATGAGTCTATCAAACCATTTTGGATTGCAAAAGTTTTAGATATCATTAAAGATATTGATCAACGAAGAATAGAGTCTTTGATAGACCATTGGTATTATACTAAAAGTAGTAATGCATTCACATGTAAGTATAACTTGGAAATGGTATGTGACACCAAGTGAACAAGCTCAAAAAAGAAAAACAATATTCAAAGTACATCCACACTTAAAATGGATGACATAGATATTCTTGTTTATGATTTTGCCTTAACAAAAAAGGGCATTTGAGGAAAGCAACCATCTATATGATAAAGCAAAAGCTTCCAAATCTATGTGAGACAACTAATCACAGGAAAACAAGAAGATTTGTGCATGATCGTGTAGAATTTGGTATGTACTTGGATGAGGATAGAGGTCTTATTGATACAGAAGAAGAAGGAAGAAGAAGAAGAAGAAGAAGAAGAAGAAGAAGAAGAAGAAGAAGAAGAAGAAGAAGAAGAAGAAGAAGAAGAAGAAGAGAGCTTGCAACAGTCTCAAACTGAATTATACAAATGCTCCAAAGCAGTTTGCATAATGAAATCATGTTCTAAAGCATTTTCGTTTCATTATCCAAGATCCTCCGTCAATACATGTTCAATATTTATCTTCTGTATGCAATATCTTATCACTTTTATGTTTCTCATATAGATTCTAAGATGTCAATGTTAAATAGATCAATATTTTGGGCACATTTTGAACTCCTAAATTTTCAAAAAATGTCATAAAATCACATGTTTTCAGTTGATTTTTCAAATATATGTATACAAGTATAAAGGGTTTTCAAAATATAAGATGCAATTTGCTCAATTTTTTGTGAGGGCTTTCTCTTTTATCAACATAGTTCTCATTTGTTATGATCTTTGTTATAAGTAATTGACTTCACCTATAACAAACTAACATTATATGAAAACAACCTTAGTCTACAAGAATTCAAAAAAGTATAGTGAGAAGCATTGGAAAAATCATCGTTTTCCCAATTGGTATAGGAAGAAAAATCTCTCTAAGATGGTCTATGAAGTGCAAAGGAAGTGTTTAGAAATGTTATAAGAGAAGGTGTTGATGTCTTTTTTGAAGAAAAAATATACATTGTGTAAATAGGTGGTGTTGATGTCTTTTCAAAGAAAAAACATCCATTGTGTAAATAGGTCCAAGACTTTTGCAATCACTTTGACATGAATTTGAAAAATGGCTATTCAAAAGAACCAAGTCATTAATAAATCTAAAGGAAAACATGAAAGCTTCACCCATTGCCATATGTAAGAAAACTAAAAATTATGTTTGGTAGATTGATTAAAAAAAATGCATCCCATCTATGGACCAAACGAGTCTAAGTCTCAGCATCTTATTGAATAATTGAAACTTTTTTCAAAATTCAAGCATGCCCTTTGTTCACTGGTAGAGAGTCACCTCTCAGTAACAGTAAAGAGAGAAAGGTTGGCGCCTCCATGCCCAGAGCAGCGAGGGGAGAGAGGGCATCGTCGCCCCGCTGCAACAGAGAAGAGGGAGAGGGAGAGAGCAGCACGCCATAGCTACTCTTATCACGAACCATGCAACAGGGGAGCGAGGGATAAAAGCGCCATAGCTAACTCGTAACACAGAGAAAGAGGAATCGCATGCATTTTATGAACTTAATGAAAAGAAAACCTAGCATTCTTAACAAATAAAAAGACATCTGAGGCCATATGGGCGACGAAAATATAAGAGAGAGAGAGAGCTCTATTCGTTAATGGAACGCCATGAATGGCGACGAACACCAAAAAGAGGGCTCCCCTCATTAATCAATGCTTTATTTATACAAAGAGATGTGGCCTTTAAGGCTCTTCCCACTCAGCCCTTTCTCAACCCTTCAAATGGACCTTAAACAATTATATAAATGAAGCATGCCTCTAACACTGGCACGCACGGTGGACTTGAACTACCACATCCCTTGATAAGTGATAACCCCCTCACAAGATGAAAATTACATGGGAACCATTTAAAGGCTGGGAACCTTTTTACAATATGTCATTCAACCAAAGGAATACATCTAATCTTGAAGAGTGTTTCAATCCGCGAGTCTCCACATCACTCATGCCCGAGAACACCGGTTCCATCACACTGACCAAGATTAAAATCATCAAGTCAAGCCTTCACATCAAGGCCAACACCTATCCAAACAATATCTAGAGATAAGAACCCAACCCATATACAATCCTCATATACATTTTCTAATGCCAAAGTGGTAGCACCTTTCTTGGAATAGAATAGTCCAAGTCCATGTACATAATCAATGTAAGAGCAACCTGTCAATCCAAAGCTACATGTGCACACATAATGATGGTCTACCCTTATGAACCATACTTGCAAATCAAAGTGCATGGTTAGACCATGGTATGGAATGCAAGTAAGGTTCATAACATATCCAAGACCAAGAGCAATGTAAGAGGCAAAGTGAAGTGCCTGGAACTTAATCCAAGGTTCACAAGTACCACTCACATAACCATGATCTTGCCCTCCTATATGCATACATGAAGTGAAATTCTAATAACTGACATTAGGTCATAAATTTAAGTAATTCCAAGAAGCTTTACATGTTTAAGGAGAACGCCCATAACACTTTGTCAAGGAATCATTATACATATAGATTGTCTCAAGAACACCTACGCATCCCATACTCAAAAAGGAAAACATCATCCTTTTGTAGAAAGAAATGAAGCCAAAAGTGTGCGCCCATCCTAAACAATTGTATTTGATGCCATCAATAGTCATTATTAATCTAACAAATGCAGCATATGAATCGCCAGAGCAGATATAGAAAGATAAAATAGGATCGAAATGTGCAAAAGTGCTACGTCTAGATAGATATTATAATTTGCGTAGGGATGATGAAAATCGTAGTCTTCGTGGGAGGGGTGGAGTTTGGAGTAGGACTCGTGGAAAGTCAAGATTCACATCAAGAATGCCTTCTGATGTATGTCTCAACTGCCGTCGCCCAGGTCATTATACACGAGATTGTCCCAATGTAGCAGCTGTGTGCAACAATTGTGGTCTTCTAGGACATGCAACACCAGTCTGTACTCATGAACCTGCATGTCGGAACTGCAAAGAAGCAATCTGCCGTAATTGTTTCAAATCAGGACACATTGCTCGAGAGTGTGACTCAAAAGAACGAGTTGATACTCGATTATGCAAGAACTGCCGTAAAATTGGCCATCGTACTGCCGCTTGCAAAAGAGGCAACGCCATCCATGTAAACCATAAAACATCTGAAGACAGTGCAAATCGTGCAGCATATCCCTGTATAGGAAGACCGAAAGGTACAATGGTGTTGTTCGCGGTTGAGGCCATATAGAAGTCGCAGGATGTCCCCACCGCAAACAGTCCCATGGCAACCCGGGAATAGTGAAAGCCGCAGAAGTTTCAACAAAACAAGAACCGATACAGGGTGTAACACGCACGAGTGAGAGCAAACAATAGTGGTATCATAGAAAGATGCTCGCGAACACTACTCATGCAAATCAAACTTTGATATTCATACGACAGACATCGACTTGCGAGACAGGTGAATTCATCCACATTGAACAGTCCTTCATAGATGAGTAAACGAAAATGGTATGAGGAAGACATCCATCGATAGTGCCTCTGTGAACTAATCGAACATACAGAGATTAAATTAAAATCATTGCGCCTAATGACTACGAGCGATATCATAACTCCTTAGTGTTGAAGCGCATAGCATCACCAGCCATCCGTAGTGTTGCAGACATAAAAATGATGAGGTCCGCGTAGGGATTGAGGGGGGGCGCATCCGTTGGGGCGTGCTAGTGTTCACTGGTAGAGAGTCACCTCTCTGTAACAGTAAAGAGAGAAAGGTTGGCGCCTCCATGCCCAGAGCAGCGAGGGGAGAGAGGGCATCGTCGCCCCGCTGCAACAGAGAAGAGGGAGAGGGAGAGAGCAGCACGCCATAGCTACTCTTATCACGAACCATGCAACAGGGGAGCGAGGGATAAAAGCGCCATAGCTAACTCGTAACACAGAGAAAGAGGAATCGCATGCATTTTATGAACTTAATGAAAAGAAAACCTAGCATTCTTAACAAATAAAAAGACATCTGAGGCCATATGGGCGACGAAAATATAAGAGAGAGAGAGCTCTATTCGTTAATGGAACGCCATGAATGGCGACGAACACCAAAAAGAGGGCTCCCCTCATTAATCAATGCTTTATTTATACAAAGAGATGTGGCCTTTAAGGCTCTTCCCACTCAGCCCTTTCTCAACCCTTCAAATGGACCTTAAACAATTATATAAATGAAGCATGCCTCTAACACCTTTCATTGGTTGTTTGGAGCATGTTGGAAGCAGCCAGAGGCACAGACGACACGGAAGCATGTAACGACAGAGCAGGGAGCCAGTCGAATCGTTTTTCAAATAATTATGTTTTCAAATACTTTCCAAAAACCTCCAACAGTGATTCTTATCACTATTGTGACATATGTAACATAGAAAACCCCATTTTGTAATCCACAGCTCCATTTTGTGCAAGCCGAGGAGTCCTCGAGCTTGAGGAGCTTAGGTAGAACAAGCGTATCAATTTTCGTTATTTTTAGACATCGTTTACCCTTCCAAATAGCATCTAGGACCTAATTTTTAACTATGCCAGTCACTAGATGTGAAACCGGTCAAAGCTAGTCTAGAAACTATAAAAAGAGCTAGAGAGCTCATTTTTGAGGTTAGCTTGTTGGAGTTTAGAGTTCTTTTGAGCTTGTAATAGTGTTCTTGAGTAATAGAGCTAATTTCCCACCTTCCATTGTGTCTTGCTTGTCTCTTCATTGTGTGTGTGTATGTGTGTGTGCATTTCTATGCTTCTCACCTTCACTCTCACTTCATCTCACATTCACGATCTTCATATCACTCCTATCTCTTCCGCGGATTGACATTAAGGAGGTGGAGCTTCTTAACGTGGTTCTCACCATTGTGCTAGAGCAACACCAAATTTGGCGCCGTTGCCGGGGATCGAGTCTAGGACGAATGTGTGATGGTAATAGTATAGCAAGAAGTGGCGTTGGAAGGTAAAAATTTCAGTTTTTGTTGTTGTTTTTACTTAGTTTTTAGTGTTTTTCACCTCCCCCACACTCCATCTTCATCACCGCATCATCATCTTCATCTCCAAAAAAATCAGAAAATTCACCATATCCACCCATTCTCCTCATTTCCCCTCATTTGTGCATGCGAGAGAGTGAGAGAGAACTTTTGTGCTTGTGTGTACTTTTGTTTTCTTGAGTTTTCTTGCAGGTCCAGAGCTCCAGTGCATCAGGAAAGCTTGGAAAAGGTAAAATTTTCAGTTTCTGTCAGAAATTTCCGACTGTGTCAGACCATCGCGATGGTCTGCAAAGTTCGGAATTTGGAGAAGGCGACCACACCAGCGTGTAGGCGACACCAGCGCCTCTAGGAATCCACAGCTGCATTCACAAAATTTGCATTTTGGTGGACCATCGCGACGGTCTCTGACCATCGCGATTGTGTCACACCATCGCGATTGGCCCACGCCATCGCGACGGCTTGGCCGGACCATCGCGACGGTCTCTGACCATCGCGATTGTGTCACGCCATCGCGATTGGCTCACGCCATCGTGACGACGGTGCCACGTGGCAATCTAGACCATCGCGACGGTGCACTTCAGACCATCGCGACGCTTCAAAAATTCAGACCATCGCGATTGGCTCACGCCATCGCGCCCAGACCATCGTGATTGGCTCACGCCATCGCGCCCAGACCATCGCGAGGGTTCACTTTGGACCATCGCGATTGTGCATGTTGACCGTTGACTGACGCCATCGCGATTGTGCAATTTCACGCCATCGCGACGGTGCAATTTCAGACCATCGCGATTGTGCAAGTTCACGCCATCGCGATTGTGCAAGTTCACGCCATCGCGATTGTGCAATTTCACGCCATCGCGACGGTGCACTTTCACGCCATCGCGACGGTGCACTTTCAGACCATCGCGATTGTGCAAGTTCACGCCATCGCGACGGTCCAATTTCACGCCATCGCGACGCTGCACCCTCACGCCATCGCGACGGTCCCAGACCATCGCGATCATCCCAGACCATCGCGATTGTGCACCCCCATCGCAAATTTTAGGGTTTCATTTTTTGGCCAATTTTGGGGCTATTTTTGGGAAATTTTTGGGTGATTAGACTCATAGGAGACCCCTTAGCTCATATTTGGAGAAAAACCTATTTGTCAGTTTTTACCCCCCAGGGCCTGAACGGTCATAACTTTTTCATCCGAAGTCCGTTTTTTGAGCTTAATAGCTCGTTAGAAAGCTCTTGACGAGTACTACGTGACCTCAACTGTTTTTTTCTTAAAGAATACATCTATTTTTAGATAAGCTATTTTGAGGTTGACCTAGCTTGGGACTTGAAAGCCAGGGGGCAAGCATTAAAAAGTTGGGCAAAAGGGAAGGGACTTAAAAGGTGTATGTACCTAAGTGCTTGATCATCCAACTGAGAATTGGTCTAATATTGGATTTTTCCAGGTCTAGCAAGGGCAATCAAAGACAACCAAAGCAAGGCAGTGAAGGGCATAAAGCTTGGGAAGCGCGACATCTTGGGCATCAGAGCAACCAGAAAAAGCTGACTCGAGGTTGGAAGATCACTCAACCCCCTCAGTCAATTCTTAGCTTAGGATAATCGTTAGCATTATGGATTAAGACGATAGGAACGCCTCAAGTTCAAGATATTTAATTCTTTCAAGTTCAAGACTAAAGTAAAGGTGTGTGTGACGAAAACCTAAAGGAAAGAACCTAAGTCTGACGGAACGAGAACTCAAAATTATCACGGAAAGTCGAATTCCTGACGCATACATTAAGACAAGAATCTAAAAGAAATCTAAAAAGCATCAAGAAAGTAATAACAAAGAATCGGTGACAATCTGAACGTGTACTGAGTGTGCAAGGAAGAAAATTAATGAACCTTAGATCGGGCAAACATATAGGTAAGTCAGACCAACGAAGCCTTAGATCATCAGAGGCAAGTGTAAGAACTACTGCACGATCGTGGGCTCAACAATTGAACACTAGTTATCCCTACGAGAGCTCAGATACTAGTGATTCAGAAATGGCATTTAGCACAGAAAGACCAGAAGGAGGGTCGAATGTAGCCTATTTAGAAAAACCTGAAGGACCCTATAGAACACAACTAGAGTTTCTCCGAACCAACCGATTAGGTGCTCGCATCTATGAGGATGGTTTGCGAAGGCAAGTGGTGCAAATGCACAACCCCGATCAACCCATTGGATTGGAACGTCCAGTGGTGAAATTCGAGAGAGACGCGTGCATAGACAAGGAAGGAACAATGTACATCTTAAGTACGCAGCCAAACAATACCAACGAATTTGGCGTGATTCAACTAGAGACGGAAGCAAAACCTCAAGGAAAAGAACCAGTAGAAGAGCCTAGAACACCTAGAGGGAAATCTGTACTGACACGAGTACTAATCCCGGATTGGATCCCTCAGGACAACAGAAGCATAGAGTTGTTTGTAAATAAAGAAACTGATGAAGCCTTTTGGAGATACAAGACCGAGATACTTAGTGAGGTAGGTATCATCACTATATACGAATTCAAGGACCCGGATACACCTGGAAAGGTTGTATACCTGGATGAGACTTCAGAAAGAGTCTTTGTGGTACCCGACCGCGCTAAAAACACATACACATGGAGAGGAGAATTGGTATTCCCTCCATCTAGAACGAACATGAATACAAGTCAACAAGGGGCAGGAACATCCTCAGCCCATGGAAATCAAAGAGAAGGAAATAAAGAGAGACCAGAAGTAAGCTTCACTCATCCCATAGGGAGAGATCGAACAACCACGGACACTAATAGAGTGGATAGACAAAGAGATCATGGAATACCAGGTGGTAGGGATGATTTTCCTCTACCTAGACCACGTGAACACGCAAGAATATTGAGACCCACTCAATTAGTAAAATCAATGAAGAATTATTTTGATGGGACAGGAGATCCCTACGACCACGTCGCAGAATTCAAGCAAGTACTAAGAGCCGAACAAGTTGAAGACATGTTCACGCAATACAACGCATTTGGACTAACGTTAAAGAATACCGCTTTAACTTGGTTCCAACCTTTGCAACAAAGGCAATTTAGAGACATCCATCACTTTTTAGAGTCATTCATCACTGAATTCTCTAAAAGTGGGATTAGACATGACACGTCTTCGTTGATTCATAGCTTTAAACAGACCCCTCAAGAAACAGTTAGACTGGCAGGACGTAGGTTTAGACAGTATGTTGAACGATGTCCAATGCAAGAGCTACCCTCACAAGCTAAGCAAGTGTCATTGTTCCTAGATGGCTTGTTGAAGCAAAGTCTATTAGTATGAGAGCACCCACGATAATAGTGAGGAATGAAGAATCAGTCATCCCTAGAAACACGGAAGTGATCAAGAATGTAATCTCACTCTAGAGGAGTTATTGAAGGTAAAACCAGAATTGTGGAAGCATGTAACAAATCAATTCCCCGAGCTTGCTACTACTCCCTCACCAATAGGATCACAAGATAAGGTACCAGAGATACCCGTAGAAAAGATTGGAGATGTGAGCGAAGGAGAGGAAGGTAACACTTATCTTCTGATAACCCATCAGGGCTACACCACGAAAGCCATCTTAGATTCAGGAGCCGGAGTAGCCATAGCTACCACCGCTTTATGGAAACGTTGGGGTAAGCCAGCATTGAGACGCACCAGGATGAAGCTACAAATGGCTGACGGACACATAGAAAAACCATTAGGCTTACTAGAAGGCATATCTCTCACCACTTGTGGTGTAGAATTTGAGCATACCTTTGCCATTTGTGACTTTGCAAAAAACCATGCTTATGAGATGATATTGGGACGACCATTCATGCGTCAGTTGCAAATTGTACAAGATTGGGGAACTAATTCTTTGTACTTGCAACATTTAGGAGTAACTACCAAAGTCAATCTTAAAGACTATTCACATAGAGATGTACCCCCAATACAATGGAATACCATCCATAAGACACCAGTAGAAACAGAATCCGTGCACTCATTAGAATCAGATCCTTCTTGGTTGCATGAGGATACTCATTTATGGATGTGTAAAGTAGCCAAACAAGAGGAAGAAAGATTAGAAGCAAGGACCTTAGGTGCAGAACAAAATCCACAAACCCTACAAGATCCAGCCTATGCACCTATAAGCACTATGATCGATCAATAATCACCATTGTGTTGTGCTACTATCTCTTTGTTGCACGTGAATGTGTATGATAACCATGGAAGAAAAACTTTGCCAATGTCGATCCCGTGTGGCATAGCATTTCAGAGAAGCAAAGAAAGTGAAGCTGAGAACTGTTGTGCTTCGGTCCTCTGAGTGGTGCAAATCAAGCACACAGACGGAGATGATGGTTCGTGACCAAAACCATTGGACTATGCTGCCATGCCAAATTGTATGAGGCTCCCGATCATATATCGAGGATATCTCGCAATCAGAGAAATGTACAGCAGGAACATTTTCAAAGGGGTCATCATGCTTGCAGAAACTAGCTAAGATGAGGACCTCTTGTATTGCCCATATGCTGCTAATATAGATCATTATTTGAACCACTTTGGTTTGCATCTTCTCCATAGGCTGCAACTCTTTCGGTTCTTTCTTGTTTGAAGAACTTAGCTATGGCTACATGTCAGATGATGGGCATTTGTAGCAGTAGCAGTGGCCATGCTTTGCAAATGAAAGCTAAAGGTATCTCTGTTGGAAAGAGTAGCTACTTTTGTGGTTCGTCGTCCTCTCATCTCCCTGTTGACCTAGTACTGTGTGGGCAAAGAACTACCAACAGGTTCGACAAGAAGCAAAATGATGTCCCTTCTAAGGAGCTAGCTGAACCCACACGGCCTGGCACAAGACTCTTTCGATTCAGAGGACCCCAAAAGGTAGTGGATCCTTGGGACGATGAAGCTGAGGAGGAGAGGCCTTTCTCTGGCAACTTTGCAACCAAAATTTTCAAGTCCTTCATGAAAACAAAAGCGATGCTGGTGTAGGCACAATCAGTGGTGCACTTGTACCTATTGCACCCAAGGAGATTTCTTTCAGCTTCCCAAGGTGGAAAGATCCAAAGACCATGTTTGTAGCAAGAGCCATTGGCCAGATTGGAGCCCCGATCGTGCAGAACGCTATAGTGTGAAAGTTATGTGCATGAGTGTCTTATTGGCCAGGATCCTGAATTACATAGCTGACATATGCATTGATGTCAATGTATGTATTCATTCAGCTTGTAGCAAAACGGCGTTAACTGTGTAATCACCTGAATGATAGATAGAAAGATGAGCTATGTGGAGAATCATTTGCTAGATGTCCCAGAATCATATTCCAATCTTGTATGAGTTAGAACTTAGAAGCTACCATTTGAAACACATTGTTTTGTTAAAATTTCATTGGAATATTCTCACTTCATGTATACGTAGAGATAGGTGACTTTATTAATCTATCTTGCATACTGTCATTGATCATCTTATTTTTTGTGTAAAGGGGTTAGACACTACTCTTTAAAAGAGTAAGACCTTCCTTATGTCGTGAACACAAGAAAAACCAAAGGCCATGCTCATAATCAACAAGCAAGAAGAAGAGGACCCTACCAAAGATCCATCAATGGATCCCATGAAGACTACAACAACAACAACATAACAATGCTCAAAAGGAGTTCACAAGAACAATATGCAAATGGATCGAAAGCACCACCTACCCCATGATGTAAACCCTCTTGTATGTCTAGGGATCCCATATGCCCGTAGATCCCAAATGTCCAAGTATATGTCTTGGGATTCCATATGTTGCAAGATCCCCATGATGCCATATGTCCCACACACCATGAATCCCATATGTCCATGCAACCATAAACCAAGGGATTCCAAATGTCCCGCACTTGGATGCCATATGTCCAAGCTATGTCTAAGGATCCCATATGTCCTTAGATCCCAAAGCCAATGGACTAAGTGTTCCCATATGTCACTAGTCCCCTAGATTACAAACAAAAGGGTCATCACATGCTCCACTCTTTTGTCCAAAGCTAGAATCATTCACATGGAAGTCCATTTATCCCACATGCAAGGGAATTTTCCCAAACTCCATATAAGCAAGGCCTTCCTTCACTCCCCACAAGCTCACTCACTCTAGCCCATTGCCAAGAGTGTGCTTCCTCTTCTCATGGAGTCTCCATGCTCATAGAGCATTCTTTGTGAGTTCATTTCTATTTGTTTAGTTCATCATGTTTTCTTATCTTTTGTTCCTTCCTCCTTAGTTTGATTAATGTATTATTAATAGTAGATTAGGAGTTTCTTCTTTCATTTCAATAGGTACCACTCAAGTAGCGAAACATGCACTTAATCACCCTCCAATGGTTGAAACTTGGGAAATGGATAAGCATAAGTAAATCAAGCATCCATTAGCTTATTGATAGATAACAACATCAAATGCATCTCCAATAGCATGAGGACTCAATTGTAAGCATGTTTCCATGGGAATGGCAATAGCTTTGCAATCTTCAAGGCCCAAACATTGCAATCATGTGACAATGTATTTTTTTTTTACACAAATCTATTCCCATGTCAACTTGCATAAAGTAAACACTACAACATATCGAGGGAATACCGACGGGCAGCTGTCGGCGTCCGTATACCCCTCGGCAAATTTGGGAAAGCTGCGTTGCCTCGCAATCACAGCTACGTTGCCTCTGAATCACGGCGTCGATATATGTGTCAGTATATGCGTCGATATATGCATCGGTACTTTGCTGGAAATACCGACGCTTATATCGATGCTCTCTTTTTAACTGGGCCCGAACCCGAAATTTGTCATTCTGCTCCTTTTGAATGTAGAACTTCTACTTTCGGGTTTGCGCGCGCCAACCACAGAACTCTGTTTGTCATCCTCTCTCTCTCTCTCCCTCTCTCCCTCCCTTCCCTCTCTCTCTCTCTCTCCCTCTCTCTCTCTCCCTCCCTCTCTCTCACTATCTCTCTCCCTCTCTCTCTCTCACTCTCTCTCCCTCTCTCTCCCTCTTTCTCTCTCCCTCTCTCTTTCTCTCTCCCTCTCTCTCTCTCTCTTTTCTTTTTCTATGTTTTTTCTTTACTAATATGTTCTTTGTTTGGTTTTGCAAGAGATTTTGGGATCAAATCTTTGGAAATTCGACGAAGAAGAACTTCAAGTGGATTTTGACGATCGTGTCAAACAATTCTCTCTCTCTCTCTCTCTCTCTCTCTCTCTCTCTCTCTTTCCCTCTCCTTCCCTCTCTCTATCTCTAAACACACCTCTATTTTTATAGATGTGACGCTTTGGTAAGTAGATCGCACATATTGTATCACTCTGTTTTTTTTCTTTATGTTTTTGCTTTTCTAATATCTTCTCTCTTTATTTTTGCAAGAGATTTTTTAGATCAAATCTTTGGAAATTCAACGAAAGAGAATTTCAAGTGGATTTTGACAACTTTGATTCAAAAATTACATCAATGTAAGTAAAACATATATCACTCTTTTATCTTTCTTTATATTTTTGTTTTCTAATATCTTCTCTCTTTATTTTTGTTTGAGAGAGAGCGAGAGAGAGAGAGAGGGATATGCATATGCATGCATGCATGTATGCATATGCATGTATCCATATGCATGCATGCATGCATGTATGCATATGCATACATGCATGCATGCATATGCATACATGCATGCATGCATATGCATACATGCATGCATGCATATGGATACATGCATATGGATACATGCATATGCATACATGCATGCATGTATATGCATACATGCATGCATGTATATGCATACATGCATGCATGCATATGGATACATGCATATGCATACATGCATGCATGTATATGCATACATGCATGCATATGTATACATGAATGCATATGCATACATGCATGCATATGCATACATGCATGCATATGCATACATGCATGCATATGCATACATGCATGCATATGCATACATGCATGCATATGCATGCATGCATGCATGCATGAGGGATATGCATATGCATACATGCATGCATATGCATACATACATACATGCATACATGCATGCATATGCATACACACATACATGCATACATGCATATGCATACATGCATATGCATACATGCATGCATGCATATGGATACATACATATGCATACATGCATGCATGCATATGCATACATGCATGCATGCATGCATGCATATGCATACATGCATGCATATGCATACATGCTTAAGCATGCATATGCATATGCATACATACATACATACATGCATACATGCATACATACATGCATACATATGCATATACATACATACATGCATGCATATGCATACATGCATGCATGCATATGCATACATGCATGCATGCATATGTATACATGAATGCATATGCATACATGCACGCATATGCATACATGCACGCATATGCATGCATGCACGCATATGCATGCATGCATGCATGAGGGATATGCATATGCATACATGCATGCATGCATATGCATACATACATACATGCATGCATGCATACATATGCATTCATGTATGTATGCATATGCATGCATGTATACATATGCATTCATGTATGTATGCATATGCATGTATCCATATGCATGCATGCATACATATGCATTCATGTATGTATGCATATGCATGTATCCATATGCATGCATGCATGTATGCATATGCATGCATATGGATACATGAATGCATATGCATACATGCATGCATGCATATGGATACATGCATATGCATATATGTATCCATATGCATGCATGCATGTATGCATATGCATGCATGTATGCATATGCATGCATGTATGCATATGCATGCATGTATGCATATGCATGCATGTATGCATATGCATGCATGCATATGGATACATGAATGCATATGCATACATGCATGCATGCATATGCATACATGCATGCATGCATATGCATACATGCATGCATGCATATGCATACATGCATGCATGCATATGCATACATGAATGCATATGCATACATGAATGCATATGCATACATGAATGCATATGCATACATGAATGCATATGGATACATGAATGCATATGCATACATGCATGCATGCATATGCATACATACATGAATGCATATGCATACATGAATGCATATGCATACATGCTTAAGCATGCATATGTATATGCTTACATGCTTAAGCATGCATATGCATATGTAAGCAAGCAATCATATGCTTACATATGCATACATGCTTAAGCATGCATATGCATATGCTTACATGCTTAAGCATGCATATGCATATGTAAGCAAGCAATCATATGCTTACATATGCATACATGCTTAAGCATGCATATGCATATGTAAGCAAGCAAGCATATACATACATGTATATGTACATGTATGTATACAAGCAAGCATATGCATATGTATATGTATATGTATACATGTATGCATATGCATATGAATACATGTATATGTACATGTATGTATACAAACAAGCATATGCATATGTATATGTATACATGTATGCATATGCATATGCATATGTATACATGAATGCATATGTATACAAGCTTAAGCATGCATATGCATACAAGCAAGCATATGCATACATGAATGCATATGCATACATGAATGCATATGTATACATGAATGCATATGTATACAAGCTTAAGCATGCATATATATACATTGGATGAGATGAGATCTTCATATTGCATCAGATGGGATCTCCACGTACACCTTGGGGTGCACATGATCATGATGAATCGAAGATATATCATATCCATAATGTAGCTCCTGTTATGGATGCGGTGGGGAAGTCGATGCGACAACGTATACGACAACTCTGCTCTATCGAATTCGGTCATTCAATAATGTTAAAATGGGCCGAACAGGATAGAGACTCTAAAAATCATATCACACAATGCATATATGAAGAGTACCGGCCAGCACCTGGAAATCCTGTTGTGAGTTCCGATTGGATACAACATACAGCACGCGAGGTGATGTCGCATCGACGATCGGAAGCTCGCGATGCTTTCAATGCAGGCTTACCAAAGCCTGTATGGATAGACACCGAAGAATGGGAATCGATTCAGGATGAACATCAACATACTCCTGATCGGTATCGTCAACAAAGAGATGTGGCGGCCACACGATTAGATACGGTTGGAACGTCGCATTTAGGTAGCGGCAGATACGACAATATGTGCTACCAATTTGTAAGTATGATGTTAATTATTGAAGTTGTTTGTGTTAAGTATATTATGTATATTCATCTAACATTTTGCATATTTACTATAGGAGTTGGCAGTGGGTCGTCCTCCAACGCGAACTGAAGAATCGTATGGATATCGACATGGACTGAATGCACTGTTACAAGAGTTAGAGGGACGCGGTGCAATCATCTCATGGGAGAATATTCTTGATTAGGTAACGTTATATCTTGGTTTCGTGTTTCTAGTTGTTGTTTGTAAATGTCATGTTAATTGGTCTTATTTTATACATATGTTTTGTTGCAAGATTGTAGGTGTAAATATTTTGATCAATGCCACAATTTTATATCACACTCGCATACGACAATGATGAACCATAATTTTGTATTTGATTCCTATATGGAAGTGTTTTGTCACATTGCCACAATTTTGTATTACACTCCTATGTGGCAATGATGTACCATAATTTTGTATTCGATTCCTATATGTAAGTGCTTTGCCACACTTTTGTACATTTTTCATTTATGGAATATACGACTTTCTGTACATGAATCATTGTTCATTTTTGTTCATATAAGTTTATGTTTTGGTTGCCATTAGAGCACATAACACATGTACTCAGTTGGGCAGAGTGTATTGTCTTTTGCTAAACAACATCATGCTTTAGCAAAAGACAACACACTCTGTCCAAAAAAAATTGTGCAGGTATGGTCGTCGGTATACGCGTTGGTAGGTCCAGTATGGTCGTCGGTATATGCGCCGGTACACCTAGCGGACGTCGATATAGACGTCGGTATTTGCGTCGGAAATACCGATGCTTATACCGACGCATATACCGACGCGCTTTCTTTCTGACGCCTATACCGACTGCAACACCGACGTCGCGAAGAATTCATGCCCGTTCATTTGCCTCGGTAGCAACCTCAGTATACCCTCGATATGTTGTAGTGTAATGCCCAAACAATGTTGTAAATGTCCCAAATCTGACATCTCAAACAACGCATGCAAGTCATTCTTAAATTCAGCAATATGCTTCTCATTAGGACTATTGAACAACATATCATCAACATATACAACAATGATTAGAGGTACATCTGCATGCTTAACATATAAGGTTCTCTCAGTTGGACTATTCTCAAATCCATGCTCTAGCAAGTAGACATGTATCTTTTCATATCATGCACGTAGTGCTTGCTTCAATCCATACAATGATTTTTTCAACTTGCACGCTTTGTTTTCATAACCCTTATGCATAAAACCATGGGGCCGAAGTACATACACATATTCATGTACAACACCATTCAAAAATGTAGTTTTAATGTTCATTTGATGTACATTCCATGCACAATAAGCTACGCATGCACAAATGCTATGAACGCTTATCATTCGGCATGTACAAGAAAAGGTCTCATAAAAATCAATGCCCTTATATTGAGCATAACATTTAGAAACAAGCCTAGCCTTATACCTATCAATTGCTCCACCATATTATGTTTTAGCGTGTATACCCATTTAGTGCCAATGGTTGTTTTGCCTAGAGGCAAATCATGTAAAGACCAACTATCATTCTTCGTAATAGCATCATATTCTCATTGCATAGTAGAGATCTAATTTTCTCAATTTTGTGCTTCATCAAAACAAACATGTTCATTCTCATCAGACAACCTTTGCATAGAAACTCGATGGAAAAGAAGCATTATGAGAGTTTGAATAAGTGTGTTATGACAAAGATGCTTCTAACTGGCTATCTGTCAAAGTCTATATCAATCATTTAGGAATAGTTTTTGCTTCTTGTATGTCAACTCTCTCATCAATAAGTGCATCATGCAAATCTGCATTAGAAATAGAATGATAGACATTATCATTTGATTCCTATAAAGGCTATGAATTTTCCTCACTAATTCTAGCACTTGACTATTCACCTATAAAGAGAGGCAACAAAGTATCATAGACATCCTTTGAGCTAACTGATGTCTCTTTGGTACATGAAAGTAAGGTTTGAAATGCATCTTTCACAAAAGACATCTTTCACAAAAGAAACATCATGAATAACCATAATGCATTTATTCTATGGATGATACACATTATAGCCTTTGCTTTTAGAACTGTACCCAACAAAAATATATTTCACAATATTATCATCCAATTTTTTGCATTTTTGTTCAGACATTAATGCATATGACAGACAACCAAAAACATGCAAGTGAGCAAAAAATGGCTTGCAACCATGCCAAGCCTCATATGGAGTGATAAATTGCAATGCTTTGGTGGGACACATGTTAAGTACATATGCTACACACACAATCATCTCAAGCTCAAAGCTATGTGGTAAATCCTAGCTTTTGACCATACACTTTGCCATTTCCAGGAGAGACTTGTTCTTCCTCTTAATAAATCCATTTTGTTGTGGTGTATATGCATTGTACATTGATTTTTTATTCCACACTTAGTAAAAAAGACATTAAACTTAGACGACATATTATACAAGCCCCCTTGATTAGAATGGAGACTGCCCATCTTACATGCTAATAGAGTTTCAACCATAAGTAGGAATTGTTTGAAGTAGATAAACATGTTATCCTTTGTGTTCAATGGATAAAACCATGCATGATTGCATAAGTACAAAGTACAAATAAAATTCCAAACCCCATGATAGGATAAAAGGAGTTGTTAGCACATATGACAATATTTCCTATAGGAGCAAGCTCAAATGAAGTTAAGAAACTACATTGCAAGGTAATTCAGTTGCTCCACTATCCAAGTACCAAACATCCAAGTCTAGTACAAATATACACTGCTCATGAGAAGATGGATCATAGACGCAATGAGTATTATATGCCCATCCTTCATTTTGTGTAAGGTTAGTAGACTCTATTTTTTGTGTAGAGGTCTCTCCAACAACCATTCCATCCTCTTTGTTCTTTGCCTCTTTTGCAACTAGTTTGGGACAACCCTTGATAACATGATCATTTGCCTTACAATACTTGCAAAATTGTTTCTACTTTTTTGTTTTCTTGTTATCTTTCTCTTCCTTCTTTGACTATATAGCATTAACAAATTTCTACTTACTTGTAAATAAGCTAAGAGGCGTCTGAGCCACACACACACTCAACAAGGTCCCTGTACTCAGCCTCACAACTAGAAGTGGCCATAGTAGGTTGCTTCTTGCAACCAAGATATGCATGAGCTACCAAGCATAAAATGAAAACCACTGCTGGACACACAAATGTCATAGCAACCAACCTAATCCGAGTTAGAAAAGAAGCATGTAAATCTGAGAATAATGATGCCCCTTGGAATAAAACAATCCAAGTAGTTGGGTACCACTCAAGTAGTGAAAGATGTGCTTAACTACCTGCCAATGTTTGATACTTGGGTAATGCATAAACCTGCTCATCTAAGAGACAACAAATTGAATATCAAGGCGAGTTATGCATAAGTAGATCAACTAGTGGCAATACGTTTGGAATCTTCAAGGCAAAAATGATGTAGTAATGTGTTAATATATTTTGTTTGACACAAAGTTACTCCCCCATCAACTTGCATAAACGGAATTACCAAATAATGGTGCAAATGCCCCAAATCTGACATCTCAAAAGAAGCATGCAAATCAGCCTTAAATTTAGCAATATGCTTCTCATTAGTGTTGGAGTTCAAGTTCTGTGGAAGCATGCAAACAACATAAGGAAGAAGAAGGAGCTTGAAGCACAACACACAATACTGAATGTATTACCACTAGAATGTACAAAGATAAGTGACATCTTAGGGTAATAGGTGTATATACAAGTCGGGGGAGAAAAAACCTCCTAAAGAGGGAAAAAAGTGCCCCAATAGTCCTAGTGTGTTCACACACATCACTACCAAAATATATCAACAAATCCCCCCTAGAAGTGATGTGGTGAACAAGGAGCTGGCACTCATGTATAAGGAAGTGCCAAGCTATATGGAATCAATCCACAAAAGGAAGTAAGCCCAAAACTTTGTGGAAAGCTTCAAACTTCTCCCTAGGCAAAAGCTTCATGAAATGGACTGCAATCTTCTCCTGTGTGGGCACATATGCCAAATTGATCCCTCCAACAGAGAACCTCTCCCTAACATAATGATAATGCACCTCAATGTGCTTAGTGTGAGCATGGAACATAGGGTTCCTCACAACTACCAATGTGCTCTAACTCTCAATGGAGATGGTGGTGGCAGAAGATTGACCAACACCCAAATCAACCATAAGGTGTTTGAGCCACACACACTCAAAAGTCACTATGAAAGCTTCCCTATACTCAGCCTCACAATTGGAAGTGGCCAAAGTAGGTTGCTTCTTGCTCAACCAAGATATACATGAGCTACCAAGCATGAAGCAAAATCCACTAGTGGACATATGAGTGTCATAGAAACCGGTCCATTCAGAGTCAGAGAAAGCATGTAAATCTGGTGGTAGTGATCCCCCTTGGGATAAAACAATCCAAGTAGTCAGGTACCACTCAAGTAGCGAAAGATGCGCTTAACCACCTACCAATGCTTGGCACTTGGGCAATGCATAAACCTGCTCATCTCTAACATAGCAAACTGAATATTTGTCCGAGTAATGTATAAATAAATCAAGCACCCAACAACCTCCTAATAGAGAACAACATCAGATGCATCTCCAACATCATAAGACTCAACCATAAACTTGTCTCCATAAGAGTGGAAATAGGTTTGCAGTTTTCAAGGTTAAAATGCTACAATAATGTGCCAATATATTTTGTTTGACACAAAGCTATTCCACCATCAACTTGCATAAACTAAATGTCCAAATAATGATGCAAGTGCCCCAAATTAGACATCTCAAATGAGACATGCAAATCAAACTTAAAATCATCCATATGCTTCTCAATAGGACCAGTGAGCAGCATGTCATCAACATAATGATTAGAAGCACATCATTTGCATGCTTAACATATAAGGTTCTCTTAGTTGGACTCTTCTCAAAACCACGTGCAATCAGATAGGTATGTATCTTTTCATACCAAGCATGTGGTGCTTGCTTCAAACCATATAATGCCTTCTTTAACCTGCACACTTGGTTTTCATGACCTTTCTGCACAAAGCCATGGGGCTGAAAAACATACGTTTGTTCATGCAAATCACCATTCAGAAATGCAGTTTTAATGTCCAAATGATGTACATTCCAACCACGATGAGCTGCAAGTGTACAGATTCTACAAACAATAGTCATTCGGCAAGTAGGAGCAAATGTCTCATCAAAATCAATTCCTTTTTCCTAAGCATAACCCTTTGCAACAAGCCTAGCCTTATACATGTCAATTGTTCCATCAGGCTTATGCTTCAGCTTGTATACCCACTTACTGCCAAAGGCCTTCTTGCCAAGAGGCAAGTCACATAAAGACCAAGTACCATTTTTCATTATAGCATCATATTCATATTGCATAGCAGCCATCCAATTTTTTGAATTTTGTGCTTCATCAAACGAAATAGGATCATTCTCAACAAGAGACTAGAGGTAGCCATAACATAGCAATCTGATGCAAAAAGGGCACTATGAGAGCCAAAACAAGTATGATATGAAAGAGGTGCATCTAATTTGCTATCACGCAAAGTCTGCACCAACCATTTTGGCATAGTTTTTTCCTCCTCAATATCAGCTCTCTCATCAACAAGTGCATCATGTAAATCTGCATCAGAAATGGAATAATCTGTATCATCACATGAAACCTATAAAGTCTGAGAAGTTTCCTCATTAGGAACAGGACTAGACTATCCACTTGTAAAAAGAGGTAGAAAAGTATCATACATGTCTTTGGAGCTAACAGATGTCTCCTTAGTACATGAAACTAGTGGCTGAATAGCATTTCAACAAAAAAAACATCACGGCTAACCAAGATGCATTTAGTTTTGTGGATGATACAAATGATAGCCTTTGCTTTCATAACTGTACCCAACAAAAATACCTTTCACTGCTTTATCATCCAATTTTCTACATTGTTGTTCAGGAATTAATGCATATGCCAGATAACCAGAAACATGAAGATGAGCAACATATGGCTTACGACCATGCCAAGCCTCATATGGAGTGATAGACTACAATGTTTTAGTGGGACACTTGCTAAGTACATATGCTGCACACTTAATAGCCTCAAGCCAGAAACTATGTGGTAAATCCTGACTCTTAACCATACACCTCGCCATCTCCATGAGTGACCTATTCTTCCATTTAACAACTCCATTTTGTTGAGGTATATATGGCATTGTACATTGATGTTTTATCCCACGTTCAGCTAGAAATGCATTAAAGCTAGAAGACATATATTCCCCCCCTCAATCAGAATGGAGGGTGCCCATTTTACATGCTGATAGATTTTCAGCCAAAACCAGAAACTGTTTGAATCACATAAATACTTTGTACTTTGCTTTCAATGGATATAACCATGCATGCCTGGAAAAATCATCAATGAAATTCATGAAGTAAAGATGATTTCCAAAAGAGGGTGTCTACATAGGAGGACAAACATCACTGTGAACAAGCTGTAATTTCTGACTAGCTCAAACTGAACCATCTTTTGGGAATGAGCAATGCTGCATTTTGCCCAAAATACAGCCTTCACATAGATGTTTATCGGGTGCCTCATGTAATAAAGTAAGTCTATGATCCAAGGGTCCAGTCGGTTTAGACAGATCTGAAATCGGATACCATTTGATCATCCATGTGTATGACCAAAGATCTCGAGTATAAACTTACTAGGAGGTCTTGTGCTCTTGTGAACAAGTGATCCACTTAGCTTAGTGGTTATCTCAAACATACTACCCCATAACACAATTTCTTTCAGAGGATTATTATTATTGCTGTAAATGGAAGTACATTCACTTTATCATCTACTTTATATATATTAGGGATAAAAAAAGAATCTATTGTCAATGTTGGCATTAACAAAAAAATTTGTACTAGTGAAATTTATTTATAAAAGATGTTTAGTTCATGATCTCTTCGATGGTGACAAATCATTGCATCTAGAGTGCTATGTCATGGGATGTATAAGCCTCAAATTATGGCAAATTTGTGAATGATTTTGCATGTGTCATTGAAGATTCTCAAGATATTTCATATATGAAACTTTGGCATGCATGTTTTGGTCATCTAAACTTTGTTACTTTGCTTTGCCTGTAGAATATTTAGGTAGTGATGTGTGTGAACACTCTAGGACCGCCGGGGCACTTTTTTCCCTCTTTAGGAGGTTTTCTTCCCCGAATTGTATATACACCTATTACCCTAATGGGCTACTTATCTTTGTACATTCTATAGTAATACATTCAGTATTGTATGTTGTGCTCCAAGCTTCTTCTTCTTCCTTGTGTTGTTTGCGTGCTTTTGCAGACGTCTAACTCCAACAATTAGTATTAGAGCAGGTCCCCGCTTCATCTAGGGTGTCGTCTACACCTCTCTAGTTGCAATCTCATATTTGCATGAAATTTGGTGTGTATACTTAGGGTGTTCCAGAGATCAAAACAACTTTGCTGTGTGGTGCCGAAATTGCGATCTAAGCTTGTTTCGGCCTTCGAACGCACTATTGCAGTGCTTGTGCAAGCTATTTCATCTTTTTGTGCCAAAGGTATATACCTATTTCGGTTCGCCAGTATAAGCGTCTCAAAGTCTACGACAGGTTTAGCAGATCTCATCTCGGCAGTTCCGTTCAACTTTTTGAGATATAATCAATTTTCTGCATCAAGGTATTTTAGTCACCGACCATGGTTGAAAGCAGTGATGTATTTCGTATATTGGCTGTTGAGGATAAGTTGGATTGTACCAACTACCCATTGTGGCTTATATGATGCGACATGTATTGGTTGCAAAAGGATCGTGGAACATTGTGCAGGGTGTTGAAAAACATCCGATCACACCTGCAACTGTTATAACTACAGGTACTAAAGTTGATGCAGAAGGTGTCGAAGATGATGATATTTTGTATATTCCTGTTTGTGCTATGGTTTCTGCTGCACTTACTACAGAGCAAATTCATTGGGATGGCAGAGATGCCCAGGCACATGCATTGTAACGTTCCTCATCAAGCCCATGGAGATAAATAATCAGACATAAAAAAGACATTTGCAAAAATTAGTTTCATTAACAAAAGAACAAATCAAATAAAGTATAGACTAAATATATACATATATATGAATTGAGAAATCTTATCTTGTGAATCTTCAGATGTGAGATTCCGAATACATCAATAGCTTCAGGATGAAACCTCTTCCTTCTATATACAATATCTTTGGAAAATAGCTTCTTGACGAAGCCTCAACCTCCCGACCACCCCCGAGCTATCACAATCGCATTCTCACTCGCACTCTCAATCACACTCTCACTCTCACTCTCACTCACAATCTCAATATCAATCGATCATGTGATTATACAATCATAATTACAATCTCATTCTCATTCTCATTCTCAATCACACTCTCTCTCAATCACAATCACAATCTTGTGGCTAGTCTCCTTGTCTTTCAGTCTTCAACAGGAATAGCTCAAAGTATAGAGCCTCCAACAATGATCTCGTCTTCATGCACGGAGTGCTTCCTTTGCCAACTTGTCTCCACCATTCATCTATCTGCTTTCCCTTCTGAACATGTTAAGGAACCTATTTTCCAGCCACTTGCTCCATTGTTGCACGATCTATAATCCAAAGATGCATGATCTAGCTCCCGCTGACAAAACCTAATAAGACAGCATGTGCAGAAACATTACCTGTTTGATCTGCTATTGAATGCTCCTCCTTGTGGTAACACATCTTTTGTGTTGTTTCTATTTTTTTGGGATCATTGCTCATTGCTGTTGTAACAGTATCTAGGCGAAAGACTTGAGCAAGAAGCCATGCCACATGATTGCTTCGTATAGGAGATTGTTCCCCATTTGAGTATGTAGCCAGCATATCAATGAATTCAATAATATCAAGGTATCCATGTCACACAAGAAAAAAGAAAAGATCTACAAAAGAGAGCCATTCCTGCCAACGTTCACCAGCTATATCACTGTTTTGACTACTGTTGTTCGCTGTAATCTATTAGATACTTTGGTTATCTGTGCTAGACTTTGAGCGACTGCTGAATTAGTCCATGTGACATGAACATTTGAATGAGAGTCTAACACAAGGGAAGCGAATGAGGAGAGCTTCTCCTTCTTCTTCTCTTTGACTTGTATGCAGTTTCATGTCAGAATTGTTGTTAGTAGAAGCGTTAGTGCACCATCATCAATATACTATTCTTCAATGAATTCAGCACTCCTTCCTTCATATTATGCCAACGTCAAATGAGCGCAAATCAGACATCATCAAAATTGAACTATGCATCATAGTTGTCAGATTTCTTCTTCAGAATAGAGCGCAAGATGATTTGTTGACGGATCATTCATCGGCTTCATGTGTATCACAGCAATTAGTAGTTCATCATCGTCATTCTAATTCTTCTCAGACTGCCACCATCTTCTTATCATGCGAACGGTGCCCCCGTTGTATATGTCAGATCATCAACATATACAAGGTCGTTGTAAGAACATCTTGAGAGTCATCGTACAGAAAACAAAGTGATTGTCAGTAAAGCTGAAGAGTACATTGTTGATTGATATCAAAGCATCATGCTCCTAGAATCTTGAAGTCGGTTTAGCCTAGAATCGATCTTAGTTTACTTTCAGTATCAGAGAAAACTTCCGCCAATCTCTGTTCTTCTCCTCCATCCTTCGTCCTCGATTTTCATGCCATATAAAATATATGAATTGGCCTCCTCATCATTCGTCGGTCTCAGTTCCTTCCTCGTTAATCTTGCTCCCCCTTCAACGTATAGTGGCCTCCTCCCTCCTCCTCCTATCTTGGAGAGCTTCATACGAGTCGAAAAGGCACCTAAGTTCATCTATAAATAGTGTCTGGTCTGAGACTATCAATTATCAGCAGTGTATGAGACATACTTAACTACGTATGCACTATGCAATCTATTCAAATATGTATAAAAGTAAGCATGACTTATCTCAGAATTCTTTGTTCGATTTTTGTGCACATCTTCATTTATGCTTTTTGCTCTGATTATATCCATCCACTACTCCAGTTCTCACAGCATCAACAGCGTCTAATCCGTGCGCACCCATTAGAGATTACCTAAAAACATAACTGTCTATCCGATCCCAACTTCTTTGGACGAATAAATCCAAGATTCTGAGGAACTGCATGATGTCCTCTCCTGTGCTGATGAAGGCCTGCACTTGACGCGTTCGTACCGATCATCTTTGTCAAAAGCCACGGAGAGCCCCAACAAATGTTCTTCCCGCCCCGACAGATATCTCAATTCCAATGAAGCTTTAATTCCTGTCCGAACATGGTAAGGCTTTCATCGTAGTTGTTTTCGTCGTCGTTGACTTCTTGACGTTGGTGCCCAAGGTCTCCATTCACTTCCGCAACATCTCCTGCTGGTGCTCCGCTCTGATTGGCACCGTCTACCTCATAGGGTCGTGCAACTCCTAGGATCAGCGCATTAACGCACATGACGCATAATAAGACAACGCGATATAGGACTTGAGGCGTGCGGAGATGATTCTGCATGGCTCCGCAAAGATTGTGCATTAGAGGAGGAGAAAGAAGAAGATGGACTCTTTGGAAGACACAGCTGGACAAAGAAGAAGATGGGCTGAATACTTCGGATGATGCTGAATACTTCTCTCTCTATATGTGTGTGCCGTCTACTGGATGTCTTTCTTCTCATGCTCGTTGCATGCGTTATGTTTCCACACTTTTAAAATTAACACAACTTTTCATTGCTTTTTTCGTAAAGTTAGCAAAACAGTTTGTTTTCTATTTATATATATGCCGTCTATTACTTTTTTTTTTAATCTATATTTTTCTTTTGCTTTTATATATTTGGTTTGATACTCGACACTTAGGTTCGCGAGAGTGGATAGAAACTCGAACACACATAGACACATGAAATTTTCGAGAACATATTTTTATCTTGAAATAATTATTCATCAATAAATCCACTTCGCAAAATCAATTCTAGCCAAGTCATGGATCCTAGTGAGAACTAGTGCGGAAACGGTCTTGAATTCTAATACTATTATTTAATACTATGTTAAAATTCAAACGCATGTGAGATTTTGAACTTCCATAAGACAACTGGCTTTATCTTCATAACCTAGAAGTTCCATTTGTCATTCAGAACATTGAGAACAATATCAAATAAAGGAGTTTCCTTCCTTGTGAACAACGGTCTATTACATTCTTCCCCTCTTTAAAGAACTCAGTCCTCAGAGTTGGTTTTCTATCCGAATCAGTGCTAACTTGCAATGCAACCTTAGTGCTAACTTGCAATGCAACCTTGATGACTAAACACTAGATTAAAAGGAACTTTAATTATATATAGCTAAAAAAAATATGGAGTAATAATTGTAGAGAACTTATCTTCCTCATTTGCTTTGTCAATTGTTGTTTGATTCATATCTGATTGAATTGTGATATCCCCTCGTTGATTCACATCGCGTTCTATGTATCATTCTTCAAGAAGCTTTTGAATAAGCTCCTATTGCTCACAAATCATTCGCATCAAACCTTCCATTGTTCCTGAGGATCGATTCTGCTCTGCTCTCTGAATTCCTTCCATTGTTGCCAAGGAACGATTCCGCTCTGATACCACTTGTAACGTTCCTCATCAAGCCCAAGGAGATAAATAATCAGACATAAAAAAGACATTTGCAAAAATTAGTTTCATTAACAAAAGAACAAATCAAATAAAGTATAGACTAAATATATATATATATATATATATATATATATATATATATGAATTGAGAAATCTTATCTTGTGAATCTTCATATGTGAGATTCCGAATACATCAATAGCTTCAGGATGAAACCTCTTCCTTCTATATACAATATCTTTGGAAAATAGCTTCTTGACGAAGCCTCAACATCCCGGCCACCCCCGAGCTATCACAATCGCATTCTCACTCGCACTCTCAATCACACTCTCACTCTCACTCTCACTCACAATCTCAATATCAATCACAATCATGATCATGTGATTATACAATCATAATTACAATCTCATTCTCATTCTCATTTTCAATCACACTCTCACTCTCAATCACAGTCACAATCTTGTGGCTAGTCTCCTTGTCTTTCAGTCTTCAACAGGAATAGCTCAAAGTATAGAGCCTCCAATAATGATCTCGTCTTCATGCACGGAGTGCTTCCTTTGCCAACTTGTCTCCACCATTCATCTATCTGCTTTCCCTTCTGAACATGTTCTGGAACCTGTTTTCCAGCCACTTGCTCCATTGTTGCACGATCTATAGTCCAGAGATGCATGATCTAGCTCCCGCTGACAAAATCTAATAAGACAGCATGTGCAGAAACATTACCTGTTTGATCTGCTATTGAATGCTCCTCCTTGTGGTAACACATCTTTTGTGTTGTTTCTATTTTTTTGGGATCATTGCTCATTGCTGTTGTAACAGTATCTAGGCGAAAGACTTGAGCAAGAAGCCATGCCACATGATTGCTTCGTATAGGAGATTGTTCCCCATTTGAGTATGTAGCCAGCATATCAATGAATTCAATAATATCAAGGTATCCATGTCACACAAGAAAAAAGAAAAGATCTACAAAAGAGAGCCATTCCTGCCAACGTTCACCAGCTATATCACTGTTTTGACTACTGTTGTTCGCTGTGCTCTATTAGATACTTTGGTTATCTGTGCTAGACTTTGAGCGACCGCTGAATTAGTCCATGTGACATGAACATTTGAATGAGAGTCTAACACAAGGGAAGCGAATGAGGAGAGCTTCTCCTTCTTCTTCTCTTTGACTTGTATGCAGTTTCATGTCAGAATTGTTGTTAGTAGAAGCGTTAGTGCACCATCATCAATATACTATTCTTCAATGAATTCAGCACTCGTTCCTTCATATTATGCCAACGTCAAATGAGCGCAAATCAGACATCATCAAAATTGAACTATGCATCATAGTTGCCAGATTTCTTCTTCAGAATAGAGCGCAAGATGATTTGCTGACGGATCATTCATCGGCTTCATGTGTATCACAGCAGTTAGTAGTTCATCATCGTCCTTCTAATTCTTCTCAGACTGCCACCATCTTCTTATCATGCGAACGGTGCCCCCGTTGTATATGTCAGATCATCAACATATACAAGGTCGTTGTAAGAACATCTTGAGAGTCATCGTACAGAAAACAAAGTGATTGTCAGTAAAGCTGAAGAGTACATTGTTGATTGATATCAGAGCATCATGCGCGTAGAATCTTGAAGTCGGTTTAGCCTAGAATCGATCTTAGTTTACTTTCAGTATCAGAGAAAACTTCCGCCAATCTCTGTTCTTCTCCTCCATCCTTCGTCCTCGATTTTCATGCCATATAAAATATATGAATTGGCCTCCTCATCATTCGTCGGTCTCAGTTCCTTCCTCGTTAATCTTGCTCCCCCTTCAACGTATAGTGGCCTCCTCCCTCCTCCTCCTATCTTGGAGAGCTTCATACGAGTCGAAAAGGCACCTAAGTTCATCTATAAATAGTGTCTGGTCTGAGACTATCAATTATCAGCAGTGGTTGAGACATACTTAACTACGTATGCACTAGATTACCTAAAAACATAACTGTCTATCCGATCCCAACTTCTTTGGACGAATAAATCCAAGATTCTGAGGAACTGCATGATGTCCTCTCCTGTGCTGATGAAGGCCTGCACTGACGCATTCGTACCGATCATCTTTGTCAAAAGCCACGGAGAGCCCCAACAAATGTTCTTCCCGCCCCGACAGATATCTCAATTCCAATGAAGCTTTAATTCCTGTCCGAACATGGTAAGGCTTTCATTGTAGTTGTTTTCGTCGTCGTTGACTTCTTGACGTTGGTGCCCAAGGTCTCCATTCACTTCCGCAACATCTCCTGTTGGTGCTCCGCTCTGATTGGCACCGTCTGCCTCATAGGGTCGTGCAACTCCTACGATCAGCGCAGTATTAACGCACATGACGCATAATAAGACAACGCGATACAGGACTTGAGGCGTGCGGAGATGATTCTGCATGGCTCCGCAAAGATTGTGCGTTAGAGGAGGAGAAAGAAGAAGATGGGCTCTTTGGCAGACGCAGCTGGACAAAGAAGAAGATGGGCTGAATACTTCGGATGATGCTGAATACTTCTCTCTCTATATATGCGTGCCGTCTACTGGATGTCTTTCTTCTCATGCTCGTTGCATGCGTTATGTTTCCACACGTTTAAAATTAACACAACTTTTCATTGCTCTTTTCGTAAAGTTAGCAAAACAATTTGTTTTCTATTTATATATATGCCGTCTATTACTTTTTTTTTTATCTATATTTTTCTTTTGCTTTTATATATTTGGTTTGATACTCGACACTTAGGTTCGCGAGAGTGGATAGAAACTCGAACACACATAGACACACGAAATTTTTGAGAACATATTTTTATCTTGAAATAATTATTCATCAATAAATCCACTTCGCAAAATCAATTCTAGCCAAGTCATGGATCCTAGTGAGAACTAGTGCGAAAATGGTCTTGAATTCTAATACTATTATTTAATACTATGTTAAAATTCAAACGCATATGAGATTTTGAACTTCCATAAGACAACTGGCTTTATCTTCATACCTAGAAGTTCCATTTGTCATTCAGAACATTGAGAACAATATCAAATAAAGGAGTTTCCTTCCTTGTGAACAACGGTCTATTACATGCATTGATAGCTTTGTCTATCAAACGTGCCATTATTCCTCACATTCGCTCTTGCAGAACAGGTAAGGATGCTTGGGATACACTTACCACACTGTGCCAAGCTAAGAATGAAGCTCATGTTGCTTACTTCCAAAAACAATTGGAGAGTGAGCACATGAATGAAGGTGATTCTATGGATAGTTTTCTAACAAAGATTAAAGACTTGAAGGAACAATTGATTTTTGCTGATGAGGTTATACCAGATAGCTCACTTGTGCAGACCGTTTTGAATGGTCTTCCTGATTCATATCAGAGTTTTGCTTCTACTCATCGGTTGATGATGAAAGGCAATCCAAATACCTTGTCATTTGAGGAGTTAGTCTCTTTTTTGTTGCAAGAAGATCAGTCCAGACAGAACAGGTCCATTATGCGTGTTGCAAATCAAGCTTTCCTGGCTAGCCAGAAGGGCAAAGGAAAATGGAGCTCTTTAACTAGTAAGTAGAAATCTGCTAATTCTGCACAATCGAAGAGGGAAGACAAAGATGAAAAGAAATCAGAAAAGCAGAAATTATTTTGCAAGTACTATAAAGGAAATGATCATATCATAAAGAACTATCCCAAACTGACTACTAAAGAGGCAAAGAAGAAAGAGGCTAGAATGGTTGTTGCAGAAGCCTCTAGACCAAAAACAGAGTCTACTAATCTTGTGCAGGAAGAAGAATGGGCGTTTACTACTGTTTGCAGTTTTGACCCATCTTGTCATGAGCAGTGCATGTCTGCAGTAGACTCAGATGTTTGGTACTTTGATAGTGGGGCGACTAAACATATTACCTCGCAATGCAGTTTCTCCTCTTCACTCGAGCCTTTCCCTACAAAACATACTGTTACATGCACCAACAACTCATCTTATCCTATTATGGGAATTGATAAGATCATTGGCAGTTTTTTCCCTCTTTAGGAGGTTTTTTCCCCCAGCTTGTATATACGCCTATTGCCCTAATGGGCTACTTACCTTTGTACATTCTCTAGTAATACATTAAGTATTGTGTGTTGTGCTCCAAGCTTCTTCTTCTTCCTTGTGCAAATATAAATAAAATTAGTAATTAAAAAAGAGACCATCAATAAAAATGGAAAAATTAATATGGAAATATAAAATAAATAAATAGGAAAAATTCAATTCTTTTGTTGCTATTATTGCCATTGTTTCCACACTTAAGATGTTCACATTCTCACACACAACATGGAATATTAGAATGCATTCAATGTTATACTTGTTTTGTGAATAATTCAGTTGCCTTTGGACAAGTCTCTTCTAGTGTCGCTTTTGGGTAGTCTAATCACTATTTTGTGGGATACGTGGGGTTTCATGGGTATTATGCCCATTCATTTATACACTCGTTCTTTCAAGCAATTCCAACAAACAGAGATTAAGCTTCCACTGAACTTCCTCTTAAAAAAAAAAACAATTTTTTAAATCTATTTGTAGTTGAAAATAGCATATTTTTGATGTTAATGCCACCATAATTGTTTCAGTGCTGTCTCAACTCACTCTCAGATGTCAGATGTCACTCAATCATACAATGCTCACTCATACAATGATTAGAGGTTCATGTCACCGTGTGTAAATGCATCTTAAATACTACTAGGAGATGGGGTGACACATGCGCATAAACATTTGCATGGAAAATGTTTTGACACCCCTCCCCCGCCCTGGACAAATTCCAACTCTTATTTTTTTGACATGTGGATTGTTTTAGTTTTTTTTTTTCTCAACAATGGTTCATGTACCAATTACTTAACGAATAACGATGATTGCTTTATTCACATAAAGTCTTGGGGTCACCCAGCGTTTTCACCGAACATCTAATACCTCATATGCTTCCACGCTGGAGAAAAAGGTCGATAATTTACGGTACTTCCAGTAGAGTGTGCATCTGGTCCCAATAAGAGATGTTGACAACCAGTGGAAGCACTGTAGAGTCGTAGACAAAGTCAGTGACGTTTAACTTTTTGACTAGAGGATTTGCTCGTTTGGACTCGATTTTGATGCCATCTTCCCAGGTTCCATGTCGAGGGAACGGCACAAGCCGCACAGCAGAAGACAAACACAAGCGCTCGCTCGCGCTCACACACACACATACACACACACACGCATTCTGCATATGTTTCGCAACTCTGCTTATTGTCCTAGCATTCGTCATACAACATTGAATCTCTTCCTGATTTGAGGATGAAGGATCGCGCCTCCATAGTGAAACCAAGGGAGGTATATTCTTTTTCCGCTTTTCCGTCCTTCGTTTCTTTACGTCGTGGTATCGACTATGCTGAGAGAGAGAGAGAGAGAGAGAGAGAGAGAGAGAGAGAGAGAGAGAGAGAGAGAGAGAGAGAGAGAGAGAGAGAGAGAGATTACTCCATTAATTTCATTCCGAGTTCCTTGAAGCTTAATACCTTTTGATGGTCATGCAGTTCGTTTCATTCTGAGTTTTCTGAGTCTTAACACCCTTCGATGCAAAAGTTTGTGATTTTGCAATGGTGATTGCAGAATTTATATCCCATTTCTGGTCGAGGGTTTGCAAGGAAAGTAAAGGATCCAAATTACAGGGCAGCAGAGGTTCAATTGCAGTGCCAATTTTGTGGCAACGAGGTTAGCAGGAATCAGGTATGATTGCATATATCGGGATTAAAGAACATTGAAAGTTTTCGGCAGACTAACCATATGTCGTTTCATTTTGTATCATTGTTGCTCAGACGGTAACATGAGCTTGATATCGATAATCAATGACTTTCAGTGAAGTTGATATAGTAACGAAGCGATATTGTTTTTCAAGAATCTGATGGTTACTATGTCGCCTGATGCCTATGATCTATCACGATACTTTGAAAATTTGACCATTCTTATATTGTGGTTGGGTTTCTTGAAGAAAACATGTAAGTATATAACATGGGCTCGTTAAGTCTAAATTTGGTGAACAATGCAACAATCATAACCGTGTGCTGTGCATATAATAACGTACTCTAGAAATGAGCAATTTTACGAGAGAGGATACCATTTTTTAAACATTTTCTTTTCTGAAAAGGAGGAACCTCCTAATTTTTTATTATCAAGAGACAATAGAGGCTGACCAGTCATCAGTGAAATGTGAGCTCAAAGCCATCTCCTTTATAAGGGAGGAGATTTCAGAAATGTATCTGCATTCCTAGATCTCGATTCTCTCCTATGTGGCTTGATCTCTATTCTTTATTATTAATTTTGTCCTTTAGCTTTTAACTCCACATAAACAGTACCGTAGTTAACTTTGAGTGGTAAGCATTCATATTGCTTTGCCTGTACTTGAGGACCTTCCTTTTGCACATAACTATGTGGCTTTTTTTTTTCAATTTTCTTCATATCAAAACATTCATTAAAGAACTCCATTTCTTATCATAGGGTGTGACTCAAGTTCAAAGGGCAAGATGCAACTTTCACCTTATAAGGGTTAAGATTTTTAGTTAGTTGTGCACTCTTCTCTCAAGTCAAGTCAATTCTATATTTAATGGTTTTTCTTCTATTATCTTAACAATTTCTGTGATGGCCATATGCCTCTCATCTTAGTTTAAAGCTTTAAAATTTCTTGGATAAGAGGCATAATTATTGTTAAAGAGTTGGCATTCCCTCAATGTAGGTGGGAAAGAGCAAATATCAAGGAAAAATGAAGTGGAAGAAGAAAAGATAGAGATGAAGGAAAGTGACACATAGATTAGACAATAATAGAGTGTACTTTAATTTTTATTAGACCAAACTTGTTTATATTTTACAAATTATGAGATGAGCTTTCCTCGCATGATTTTTGCTTTGATAGAGATTCTCTAATTTCAACCAAACCTGACAAGGGGCTTTGCATGACCTGAGCTGTGGAATGATATGCCTCTTGACTCTCATAACAATAAATGAGAGTGCTTGTGCATCTCTTGAATCCCATCTTGATTGCTCTTCTGAAGTTTGAATCTGCATGTCTCTCCTTGTGCCTCTGCCTGTAAATGATGGTGTAATCTCCTCTTCTTCCTGTAAATGATGGTGTAATCTCCTCTTCTTCCTCTGCATTCTGTTGGGTAGAAATTGGAGTAGCGGCCTTCTTGGATGAAGAAGCAACATCTTTCTTTGATTGTCTTGGAGTGGGGTACTTCAAACTTGCCATTGACAATATTTGCAAGTCCTTGGAAACTAGCACATTAATCATCATAAAACTCCACATTGGATGGTTAGATATTCCATCAAGCTTGTCTTCTTTTTTCAATCTATCTCCATAGTCACTCATCTTGAGTCAAGGGTATATGTCAACTATGCGTTGATATCAAATGTTGAAAGTGTGGTAGGTCCAAATAATAATCAAAAGTTTAATCAAAGATCTTTTCAACACTTGACCTTAGGACATAACACACCTTCATTTAATCAAGAGAGATAAATAATAATATAGAGAACTAAGGAGGCAATTATAAAAGTATAGAAGCTTAATGCTACTACACACTAATAAATGCAAAATGTCAATATACAATATTTGTATTATACAAAAATCTAAATATAGGCAGAACATGTGAGAGTTCGAGAGGTATTGTGTGCATGAATATGTGAAAAAATAAGGATATGAACTATCCAAAAGGGGGGAGAGAGAGAGAGAGAGAGAGAGAGAGAGAGAGAGAGAGAGAGAGAGAGAGAGAGAGAGAGAGAGAGAGAGAGAGAGAGAGAGAGAGAGAGAGAGAGAGAGAGAGAGAGAGAGAGAGAGAGAGAGAGAGAGAGGGAGGGAGGGAGGGAGGGAGGGAGGGAGGGCGGGGGGGGGGAGAGAGAGAGAGAGAGAGA
>CM035428.1:102984160-103016660 GCA_020310875.1 Ceratopteris richardii | reverse complement strand
AGAAAAAGACGGGCCCCAAAATTTTTCCGATTTGGACATCATATTTTGTATCATAATCATCCTTGTAACATATTTCCCGTTGTAAATGCACTAGAGGAGTCCTCTAGATGCATCCCCACAGAAGAATAGAGATTTACCCATGTAAAATAGTAGGAAATTAGTCTTTTAGTGAATAAAGTGCCGGTCTCTTGTGTGAAAGGACCATTTCTAGGGCACTAGTATATAAGTCAAATGTGACTCTTTGTAAAGAACTTTTTGCCATTGTGAGAATAGAGAGCACAGAAATTCGAATTTGTGTCTTCTTCACTCCTTATCTTCTTCTCTGTGAGCTTGTATGCGTGTGTATTGCTTGGAAAGAGTGCTTGGGTGTGTTGTCTATTCATGAGAGCTATTGTTTGCTGTAGGTAATGTGTGTACGAAGTGTAGGAAGTGCTGAAGTGTAGGAAAGATTTCCCGCGACTCAGTATTTTGACCATAACTTGAAGTAGGAGTGTCAGAATTGAGTGAAACCACTTCCATTGGATGCGTCTTCTCGAGAGCTTCGAAATGCATATGCTATTCGCTATATTTGGAGTTCGGAGCTGGGAGAAAAGTCCAAAATATTGACGGCTGCTGCACCAAGTATCGTTTCGCCATAACCGACAGTTGAAGCTTGTTTGGATAAGTCCTGACCTTGTTTACACTCTTTGAGTAGTTCATTTGCTTGATCATTACATGATTGCATGTCCTCATACACTCGGTTAAGGTTTGCATACTCTTTGGATTGATAATTAAAAGCGTGTATCCCCACTATATGCACTTGAGAGGGGATTGAGGTATAGTCTCTTTCTCCGCAAGTCCCTAAGTTGGTACTTAGGTCAACACACTTTTTGGCGCCGTTGCCGGGGAGTGACGAATCAAACCGAGGCATTCGTGTGATGGTAAGTAGCTTTTTTGCATTGAAGTAAGTGGAGGAGTGGAAATTTTCTCTTCTTTGGTAAGTCATCTTCAACCGCACTTGCTACTTCTCATTTTTGGAGTGTGTGTAGTGAGTTGTTAGTTTAGGGAAGTGAGTAGTAGGAGGAGAGTAGGAAGAGTGAGGGAGTAGATTAGAGTAGCTTTCACTTCTTGTATTGTTGTTTCATTTTCAGTAGATAGAAGAAAACCAAGTATAAAACCCAAAAAGTATCACTTTGCAAGTCACTTGTTTTCTGAGTAAGTATCGTGGGACTATCGTCGAGTATCGTGAGCTGTAGTCAGAGATCGTGGACGAAGTGTGGAGCAATCTGAGCTACGCAGAGCTAGGCAGGAGGAGTAGAGGGTTGAGATAGAGTCCTAAGGTAAGCTTTTGTATCATTCCATCAACCTCATTACATAACTCAAGTCCTTCAGAGAGAAACGATCTGCGTCAGGTATCGTCTGAGATCTACAGGGGGTAAAAGGAGTGCTTTGCTTGATACAGAGAGTGAGGAGAGAGGAGAGGGACTAGTAAAACAAGTGCTTTGAACCAAAACTTAAAAAACATTTCTCAAAATTTGTCCAAGGGTCAAGTATCGTTTTGCTCCCGCGGTCGAGTATCGCGATACTTATCAAGTATCGTTTTGCTCCTGTGGTTGAGTATCGCGATATTTCCCTCCGATCGTGTATCGTTTCGTATCGATCGCGATACTTGGTCAGAGATCGTTTTGCCAGCGATCGTCGATCGTGTATCGTTGTCGATCGTGTATCGTTGATTGTGTATCGTTTTGTGCCGGTCGCGATACTTGAGAAGTATCGTTTTGATCAAAGATCGCGATACCTACCAAGTATCGTGTATCGTTTGCCAGCGATCGTTTGCGAGAGATCGTGTAGTGACGAGTATCGTTTTATTCAGGTATCGTGTATCGTCTGGTCTTCAGAGATCGCGATACTTGATCTGTGTCGTGTATCGTTTCAATCCAAGTATCGTGTATCGTTTTCGCTAAAGATCGCGATACTTGTTGCCGATCGTGTATCGTTTGTGCCCAGTATCGTTTGTCCGAAGTATCGTGATAGTCAAGTATCGTGAGAGATCACGTATCGTTTGGGTTAAGTATCGTGTATCGCTTCTCAGAGATCGCGATACTTACCACATATCGTGTATCGTCGATCGTTCCACTTCAGAGATCGTGTATCGCCTATCTCCAAGTATCGTGTATCGTCTCATATCAAAGATCGTTTTACCCCAGAGATCGTTTTAGCCAGAGATCGTGTATCGTGAGATTTGGGAGTCAAGTATCGTGATTTGGAAGAAATTCTTTTTGAGTCTTTTCCTTGCCAAAGTCTTCTAGAAACCCTGACCTTTGGTGAAGAATCCCAGAGGCTAGAAGGTTGCAAAGACTGATCAGAGTCTGGAAGTGGATGAACCTGAGATCCGGAAGAACCCTAGGAAGCCGATGAAGTGTAATCTCTTCTGTAGGTAGTTTAGCAGAGCCAAGTAACCGTTCACATTACTCAGAGACCTCCAGTGAGTCAGAGGAAGAAATTCCCATGGCTTCAGAGGACATGCAGAACACAGTACCCATGATTGGCATGATGTCAATCATTGAGGGAGAGTACAGGACCTCCTTGGAGTATGTGAACACCAACCAAAATGAGATCCCTGTTTATTTGGATGGTCTAAACAGATCAGTGGCCAGGTTAAGGAAAGCTTCAGAGGCTTACATAGTGCCTAGACCTGCAGTCAAGTACGTAGGAGGATTTTACATGGACAAAAGAGATATCCAATATGTTGTCACAGAACACCCAGAAAACATTAATGAAATTGGTGAAGAAAATAATGCTTCAAACTTGAATGGAGGAGGGAATGAAGAGAAAGTAACTACACCCAGAGGGAGATCTACTGTTGCTAGGATATGGAGAGGAGATCTGATTCCCCAAGATGACACCTTAATGGATGTATATTTGATCAATGGGATAGAGCATCTTCTTAGAGCACATTCTTCAATTTGGGAAGCTTCCCCTAATCCAGTCACCATCTATGAGTTACAAGATCCTGATTTCTCCACCATCATCACATATCTGGATAAGAATCAGAGAAGATATTGGCCCTTAACAGAAGCAGAAAGAGCTGAGTTGAAATATCAGAATATCCCAGTGTTTCCCCCTAGGGACCAAGCCACTACTTCAAGAAATCCACCTGGAACATCCCATAATGGTTCATACCAACAGTCGGGCCAAACACAACAAACACAACCAACACAAATCCCAGTTAGACCACATGTGCAGTTTGCAATGCCTGCAAATAACCCTAATTACCGACCTCAACCAACTACTGACCCAAGACATGGAACTCACGCTCCAGTCAGACCGCCGGTAGTAAGAGGACCAGGCATACCAATAGGAAGACCAATTTTTCCAATAATGCCTAGACCACCCGAAGCAGGAAGAAGATTAAGGCCAATCCAAGTTGCCAAATGCATGAGAAATCACTATGATGGCTCTAGTGAACCTTACAATCATATAGCTGAATTTAAACAAGTAATCAGAGCCGAACAGGTAGAAGACTTTTTGATCCAATATGAGTCCTTCGGTCTCACATTGTCAGACACTGCGTTAGCGTGGTTTCAACCATTGGACCCTAATAATTTTCAAAACATGGAGCAAGTCTATCAAGAAATGATTGAGGAGTTCATTAAGTCAGGAATTAAAAACAACTCTTCATCATTGATTCATAGCTTTAAGCAAGCCCCTACCGAATCAGTGAGATTGGCAGCAAGAAGATTCAAGCAGTATGTAGACAGATGCCCAGTAGAAGAGAGACCTACCCAAAATAAAATGGTCTCATTATTTTTGGAAGGATTGTTGAACGGATCTTTGAGATCGCAGGTGTATGTAAAGAGAGTTCAGACTTTGCAAGAATGCATGAAGGAATGCATAGATCTAGAAGACAACCTAGCAGAGGACCTGAAAATACCTAAAGGAAGCTTGAATAGTGAAGATTCGGTCAGTAACACATCAATCCCTAAAAACAATGTAGAGGAGATAGCCGATTTGGTAGCAAAGAAGTTGAACGTTCAAGGACAGAGGAACTACCCCAATAACCCTTTGAGAGTACCCATGCTCAGAAGATGTATGCAGTGCGGAGGAGATCATCCTTCTCACTTGTGTACTAGGGGAGTAGTCCCACCACCTGCTTATGCTTATAATAGACCCCCTGTCCCAGGACCTCTACAATTTTGCAGTATACAACAAAAATATACAAATCACAGTACAGAAAATTGCCCTTACAATAGGCAGACGAGACCAGCACAACCATACATGAGATCTTATGGATACCCTCAGAGAGATCAGGGAGGTGAAACTTTTAGATATCCCACTTATGAGCCGCAAGCACCAGTGCCACGACCATATGCGTATCAGGGATACACCAAACCACAACCAGTACTAGGACAACAACCGCCCCATCCTCAGAACGTTGTCCCTGTCAAGATTGCTGAACCTGAAGAAAACCTAGAGAGAGCAATAGTCCCAGCCACACCTTTGGTTGGTAACGAACCATATGACTTATCTTACGAACATAGTCAAGGAGCATATCCTAATTATGAAAGCTCTATGATGGAATATGGACAACTGTGTGAACCATATGCCTATGGCATGGATGCACCAGATAGTTCATACGGATATGAGCAGGATTATGTCATTAATGTACACAGCTCCTAGAGCAACCATACCACCCCGACCCATAAACAGACCGCCTGTACCCAGAGGACCATGTTACAGATGTGGAGGTGATCACTACATCAGAGAATGCACATTGCCAAACCCACCACCACCACAACGAGTCTGGGGAGGCTACTGTAGTGATTGTGGTAAGGAACACCTTTTCAGAGACTGCCCCAAGAATCCCAACAAGGTTACATCTAACGTGCAAATCAATGTAATTGAAGTAATCGAATCATCAGGGAGTGATAAAGAGTACAGAGTACCATTGAAAGCAATAACAAGAGCCAAAGCCGAAGAGACCCCTAATAAGACGGAGGAGTACAACCAAAATGACAGGGAGGTGAACACAACCATCCCTCAAAGAGTTGAAGACTCAGAAGAGCCGGAGAAAAGTATTGCAAGTAAAAGGTCCCAGAGATGGAAGCACCGAAGAGATAGGATAAAAGAAAAGAAGTTATTACAAAAGAAGGAAAAGGAGGAAAATGAACAAAAACCAAAAGAAGAACCGAAGAGGGAAGAAGGAAACAAAGATGAACAATACAAAAAAGAGGAGGTAGGATCAGTGTTAGCTGACCCTATGCCTGAAGAATTAGCCATGTGGATTCAGGCATACAAGGCACGAATAAGAGAAGGACCTACCATAGAACAACATGAGAGGGAATATCCAAGAGGCGACTTAGAAAAGGAAAGACTGGAGATCTGTAAAAAATTGATAGAAGTTGCCCAACAGACCTTAGAAAAACCTGCATCGCCTTTACCCAATACCCGAATTTCTGAAGTAGAATTCCAAGAGTGTGTAAACACTCATGAAAAGCCTGAAGTGAGTAGAACACAGAATGACGAATGTGGTGTTGAGAGAGGGGAAGGATCTATGGTTCCCGAAGTAGAAGGAGAATGGACTAAAGATCTATGGGCACGAGTTCAAGAGGACAAATGGAAGAAAGCGGAAGAAATTGAACCACCCTTTGAAGAACTAGAAGTAGAAAACGAAATAGAGGGTTCAATACCTGAACTAAATTCAGAAGAAATTTTCCCCATGGATGCAAGTGACCAAGGAGAGAGATATAAATGAACTGCCCAATTACACCGGGGAGTACGAACACAATTCAGAATTGTATTGTATTCCCTCAATGAGGAAACGAGAAACGAGCCCATCAGTCCAAACGTCTGAGATCATACAACGCCTTAGAGAGGTAAAAATCCCTTGTACCCTAACATTCGAAGAACTGTTGAAGGTAAAACCACATTTGAAGGAGAAATTAATCAATCAATGGGAGGTCAAAGAGGAAAAGAAAGAAATAGCAGACGAAGTCAACACGGTGAGAATTCCAGTGGATAAGGTAGGAGACTTTAGTGAGGGAGATGAAGGAAATACCTGCCTTCCAATTACTTATATGGGATACACTACTAAAGCCATTTTAGATTCGGGAGCTGGTGTTGGTATTGCTACCAAAGAAATTTGGGAGAAATGGGGAAAACCAGCATTAAGACCAACACGCATGAAAATACAAATGGCATACGGACATACAGAAAGATCCTTAGGATTGTTGGAACAAGTAGTTTTCACTACATGTGGTGTGGAATTCGAACACACTTTAGCAATATGTCACTTCGAAACATAGTGGAAAGCAACGTTTTAGCAACGGCAACGGCAACGCGTTAGCAACGGGTTAGCAACGAGGGCAACGTTTGGAGCTAGGAGTTGCGATAAAGTTATTTATTTTTGAAAACTTACATATATATATTTTTAGGTATTTTGGATCCTATGATGTATATATATATATATATATATATATATATATATATATATATATACATACATACATACATACATACATACATACATACATACATACATACATACATACATACATACATACATACATACATACATACATACATACATACATACATACATACATACATACATACATACATATATACATGCATACATACATAGATAGATGGATAGATAGAAATTATGAAATCTAAACTGGTCATGAGTTATGATTCATTAATATCTTTCTTGGAGTGGGCTAGATAATATAGTACCATTTGGAAGTTGTAACTTCTAGCATGATGCAGCATGATTGATAACATTTAACATGATAACATTTAACAAGATCATTCATAATTCGTAAGATTTAAGTTTTTACATATGACATCTATCAATTATCATTCATTGATCATATTACATAACATTTGGCATGATACATCATAAGATTTAACATCAATGATCATAACATTTAACACCTAACTTTCTAAGTTTCTAATTGTCAGCATTAAACATCATGATCCATAACACACATAACATTTGAGAATACATATGATTCAGGGCATAAATCATAAGTGAAAAATGATACATATGAAGTCACAATTGAAAAGTGTGATCATAATAGTAAATGCATATCATGAAATATCAAATTTCAAAGGGAAACTTTTTTTTTGTTTGCAACGCAACGCGTTGCTAACGTCGCAACGCAACGCCGTTGCATTGCGTACGTTGCAGAAGTTATGCAACGCGTTGCGTTGCAACTATGCTTCGAAAGGCAAAGCAATTATGAAATGATCTTGGGAAGGCCTTTCATGAGGCAGTTAAAGGTCGTACAAGATTGGGGAAAAGATGCGGTATACCTACAACATGAAGGAACCACCGCTAAAATAAACCTACATACATACACTTATCAAGATGTTTCACCTCTACAATGGAATCAAATTCATAAGGAGGAAGACGATCAATCAATTCATAGTGTAGGTTCTAGTGATCAATCTTGGATGAACGAGGACACTCACCTATGGATATGCCAAACTGCAAAGAAGAAAGAGGAGAGAAGAAAAGGATGGCAGCAGAAACAAGGAATAACGAGGTCTGTACAAGATCCAGCTTACATGCCACAAGTATTTCTGGATGAAGAATTTGAACCACACGGTTGGATGGAAATTTTAGCGACCCTCGATGTCTGTGTAAACGAAGAAGTAGTGACCATGAACGAATGTATCGATGAGGAGGGTTATGATGTGAGCCTGTATGTGGTAGTCCTTCAGGAGGCGGAAGAAGGAGAAGTGATCGAGAAAGATTGGAAGGAGGACTACGAGAGCATTGAAATGGAGTCCGAACCAATGGATCTAGGGAATAGTACCACCAACATAAATATCACAGCCAAGGAAAAACACCAGGAACTCACACAGAAGGGGGAATTAGAACTTGAAAGAGAATCAGAAGATGAAGAAAATAAACCCCAAGACCAGTTTGAAGTGCCCGCTCACTTCAAGAAATATGAAGTAGAAGAGAGAAAAATCGCTATTCAAATGCCTAAAAGAGAGGCACAGCCGGGAATAGCATATGATAATAAGGAACAAACCAAGAAGATAGTGGTAACTGTAGAAGAAGGAGAAGAACGATGTACTTTCATAGGACAGGATGTCTCATTAGAGGAAGAACAAGAGTTAATTCGTCTCATCAGAGAATATCGGGATGTCTTTGCTTGGACCTACAAGGACTTGAAAGGAGTCGACCCTTCTATATGTGCGCATAGAATTCCCATGACATCCGAAGCCAAACCTTCTAAACAAAGACCATATACATACAATGATGTGTACTCAGCAAAGATAAAGGAAGAGATAGACAAATTGTTAGATGCTGGATTCATATACAAAATTGAGCACACGGAATGGGTGTCACCTTTGGTGGTTGTACCGAAAAAGAATGGAAAGTTAAGAGTGTGCATCAATTTGAAGAAAGTAAATGCCGCGACCATAAGGGATAGTTATCCATTACCAATTACGGATCACCTCTTGGAAAGGGTGGCAGGAAAGGAAGTCTATAGCTTTCTGGATGGCTTTTCAGGGTATAATCAGGTGGCTATTGCTCCTGAGGACCAACATAAAACAGCGTTCGCAACTGAATGGGGAGTATACGCCTTTAGAGTCATGCCTTTTGGTTTAACTAATGCCCAAGCTACCTTTCAAAGATTGATGTGCCATGTATTCAAAGAATTCCTAAGAAAGAGTATGGAGGTATACGTGGATGATCTTTGTACTTATTCAGCTATACGATCAGAACATATCCCAGAGCTAGAAAAGATCGTTGCCAAATGTAGACAATACCGAGTATGCCTCAACCCAGAAAAATGTGTCTTCATGGTTAGACAAGGGAAAATATTAGGACATATTGTCTCTAAAAACGGAATTTCAACTGATGAAGACAAAATCAAGGTAATTATGGATTTACCAAGACCTAAGACTGCTAAAGAAGTTCAAGCGTTTATGGGACATTGTGGATACTATCGAAGATTTATACATATGTACGCCATAATTGCTAGACCTCTTTATGCATTATTGACTCTATTTAATTGGACCGAAGAATGCGAGAGAGCCTTCAATGAGTTAAAGAAGCGATTGAGTTCAGCACCAATCCTTCGAGTTCCTAACTGGAATAAGCCGTTTCACATTCATGTGGATGCATCCAAGTTTGCCATTGGTTGCATCTTAGCTCAACCTGCTGACACAGGAAAATTAGACCACCCTATAGCCTATGCTAGTAGACAATTAAATCAAGCAGAACGCAATTATACTACCACGGAGAGAGAAGGCCTAGGGATGGTGTACGCAGTTAAAAAGTTCAGACATTACCTGTTGGCAAACAAATTCAAATTCTTCATTGATCATCAAGCCCTATTGTACCTAGTCAACAAGCCTTGTAATACAGGAAGACTAGTACGATGGTTTTTATTGCTAATGGAGTTTGATTTTGAGGTAGTAGTCAAGAAAGGAAATACCCACATAAGAGCAGACCACTTATCAAGAATGACCCATGGAGAACCACCCATAGGAGTACCATATGATCTGCCAGATACGTACCTTTTTAACCTGGAAGTATGTCCTCAATGGGCAGAGAAGTTGATCCCCATACTTACACATGGACCTAAAGATGGGATCACACCAAACCAAACCCAAGATCTATGGAAGACTAAAAACCTTCATATCATTGCGGGAAGTTTGTATCACCAGGATTCAAGCGGATTATTAATGAGATGTGTGGAAGAAGAGGAACAAGAAATGTGGCTTCAGAGAGCACATGTAAACCAATGGAAAACTCATCTGAATGCAAATGGAACGTGGCAAACACTCAAGAGATTTGGCATATATTGGCCAACCATGCAAAGAGACTCACATAACTATGTATCAGCATGCCAAATCTGTCAAGAACAAAATCCAGAAGAGAACTCAACTCTATGCTATTCCACAGTAGCACCGGGATGGAGCATGCCTCTGGTGAAGTTCTTAAAAACTCAGGAATACCCCGAAGGAGCCACTATGGAAAGGAAACGTGCACTGGTAGAACAAAGTAAGGATTATGCCATTGTAGGAAAACAACTTTTTAAACGAGGGAAAGATAACCAATTACGAATGTGCATTCACGAAAAAGAATATCTTTCTGTTTTAGAGATAGGCACATACAGGAGCTGCAGGAGGGCACTTCTCTGCAGATAAAACAGCAATCCTCTTTGCTAGAATGTGGTGGCCAACTCTACACCAAGATGCCGTAACATATGTGCAACGGTGTGATACTTGTCAACGAACGAAATATCCAATTAGAAGAGATGAGATGCCACTTAGACCCATGATGAGTGCCAGAGCTTTTACGAAATGGGGAATAGACTTCATAGGACCTATTAGCCCACCAGCGAAAGGATCCCATGCGGAATACATAATTGTAGCCACAGACTATCTGACCAAATGGGTTGAAGCAAAAGCAACCAAGAAAAATGACGCAAGAACCACAGCCAAGTTTCTCTTCGAGAACATTTTCACTAGATTTGGACTACCAATAGAAATTGTGAGTGATAGAGGTACGCACTTTGTGAATGAAGTGATAGAAGCTTTATTGAATGAATTCTTGGTGATTCATAAGAAATCAGCTCCTTATCACCCACAAGCCAATGGACAAGCCGAAAGTTCTAATAAAATCTTGTGTACAGTTCTCACCAAAATAGTTAACAATGGTAGATCAGATTGGGATAAGCAGTTACATCATGCTTTATGGGCATTTCGAGTAGCCTATAAAACAGCTATAGGCACTACTCCTTTTAACTTAGTCTATGGACAAAATGCTATTTTGCCAATTGATTTCTTAATTCCCACTCTGAGAGTAGAAACTACTCATGAGTGGACGGGCCATGAACTATCAGCTCAATTGGATCAAATAGAAAAGCTTCACGAAACTAGGTTACAAGCAGTAGCAGGCATTTATGCCGCTAAACGACGACAAAAAGCCTACTTTGATGCGCACATTAAGGAGAAAAATTTGAAGGAAGGAGATTTAGTTTTGGTATATACCTTGAAACAACATGCTAAGAAGTTGCAGAAGAGAGGATATGGCCCCTTAGTCATTAATCGTATATCCACAAGTGGAGCCATCAACTTAGCAACCTTGGATGGGGATATATTACCAAACTATATCAGCGGATGTAGAGTAAAAAAATACCTAGAACCATTGACCGAAGAAACAATGTCTCGATTAATCAAAGGAAAGAATAGACGCATCGAAGAGGAAAGGATACGAGAGGAAGCGAGACAGGAAGCATTGGAAAGAATAAAGAAACGGAAGGAGTGGATGAGAGAGCGAGATGAGAGATATCGACTAGGAGAAGAACTCGTCCCAATGGCTAATTTTAGAGCCACTCAAAACCTAGGATCGCAGAGAACGCAACCATATTTAAATTTGGGAGCAGGTAAAACGGAGTACCACTTAGTGGATGCTCTCATTGACACAGGAGCTGTAGAACCATTGACCGAAGAAACAATGTCTCGATTAATCAAAGGAAAGAATAGACGCATCGAAGAGGAAAGGATACGAGAGGAAGCGAGACAGGAAGCATTGGAAAGAATAAAGAAACGGAAGGAGTGGATGAGAGAGCGAGATGAGAGATATCGACTAGGAGAAGAACTCGTCCCAATGGCTAATTTTAGAGCCACTCAAAACCTAGGATCGCAGAGAACGCAACCATATTTAAATTTGGGAGAAGGTAAAACGGAGTACCACTTAGTGGATGCTCTCATTGACACAGGAGCTGCTGTAAGCTGTATCAAACTTTCTTTGACCCAAAAACTCAAGGAGGACGTACGCCCATCGATGGCCCAATTGATAGGAATAGGAGGATCGATTATTCAATGCATAGGTGAGATCACCTTACCGTTGCACCTTGGAAACAACACTATGGAACAAAAGCTATTAGTGTGTCATGATCAAGATTTACTTGAGGAGGTAGTGTTAGGTCAAGACTGGATTTACGAATACGAGGTGACCATTCAATTGGCGTTAGGATACATCTCTGCCAGGATAGGACATCGTGAAGTATTCAGTCTGCTAGACGAACGACCAATCAAATCTGTGAGCATGGAGCAAACAGTTCATTCTAATGAACAAAGTCCTGAATGTATGATCACTAGCACTATAGAAACACCATCATCGAGTACTATATGTGCGGACACATTGAATTCTGCTGGCACACCATGTTCTAGTCTAGCAAGTCATGAGAGTGTCAATCTATCTGAAACTAACCTCACCGAAGCACCATGCATAAAAGGGACTAGTCCTCTGTGTAATTCCAAATCGGTACCCATTAAAATATACCCTATTCCATACTCTAACCAAGCGTGGATAAAGACAGATGAAGTGGAGGAATATCTTCGACGATCGAAGCACAACCGACATCAAAATAAACAATCAAAGGAGAAACCAACTCAGTCGGAACAACCAAGTCATCGACGAACTGCTACAATATGGATTCCAAAGAAAGTAGTAGCTGCTCAACAGAATCGTTCGCAAATATGGGTTCCTAAGTCTTGCGTTCCAAGGAAACTAAACCGAAATGATGATCCTCGCACAAGAAGAACACGTATGGTCCACAGGCAAAACAGCCACAAAAAAAGAGTTACTGGAAAAAAGAGTCTGTAATGGCAAACCGAGCCATTCCGAGACTTACAAATCAGATCAAACAGACCTACAACGAGAAGAAAAGAGCCACACTCAGCGGAAGTGGGCAACATACAACAAGGCCCAGCACAAGGAAGCAGATTTGGATACCGAAAGACAAAACAAACAGCTTGCATCAACAAACTACTTCCAATTGCACACATATGGAACTGTCAATACCCAAAGTATGCATAGTAGGGCCACATTACAAGGCAAAGCATTCTGCACATCCTTCTTCTATTTCAGGATAGTCAAGCACATTTTCCTCTTGGGAAATAGGAGAGCACTTGTACATTAAGAAAATACTCCAAAAAAAAAATTTTTAATAACCGCTTCGGCTATAAACTAACTTTTCTGTTTTCCTTTTCAGATGAAAATATAAAAATACATAAATATGTGAAAAATCCAGGTATTACCTTTCTCACACCCATGGGAAAGGGACGACACCATTCACTCGGAGCAATATCGAGCTTATGTCAAGCAAATAAGGAGGATTTCTGATAATATATGGCCACTAATTCATGCTCTATATTGAGTGCAGATGGCATCTACTAGTTCTGAAGCTACCCAAGTGGAAGAGGTCCAGCTTTTCCCACTCGAGTCCATTACAAAAGCAAGAGGTCACTGGTTTCGGGATGACCAACCAGTGGCAGAGCTCATCTTCATGACAACTATCAAGATAATGGATACAGATCACTACTTTCCAATCATGTCACAGGATTTCAAGACAATAATACAAGGATTACCTCATATTGAAGATGTATGGACACAAGCGGGCATAGAGGCATTTCTCAAATTGCCTATATATGTTCCAGATTTTCAGAGATGTGCACAGGTAATGAATACCATGCAACCTGCTGCAACAAAAATATCAGTTCCGGAAGCACGTGTCTTGGATAAAGTCGGCGTTTGGAAGACAATCCACTTCACACATGAGTTAATAAATAAAGCTTTTGGATGGAATCAAACTGGAATTACGAATGTCAAAGAGGAATGTCATGATCCGAAAAAGAGGTCCTTCCTGGAGATAAACAGAATTGACATTGAAGATGCTGTCCGTCTGGTGCATCAACACTTTTGTTTCCCCCATATGCACAGATACACGGCTCCTCAAAAAATTGTCGTGCAACTATTGTCACATGCCATGCGACAAATAGGAAACAAAATAAATTTAACAGGGTATGTCCAAGAACTGCTATTTGAAGCCCAAAAGAAATGGAGCCAGAAGAAGTTCTTGAATGGCAGTTCTGCATTAACCTTATTGATATATGAAGCCCTCGAGATGAAAAGTTGCTTAAGGGAGATGCCGAACTCAGAAGGACTCACAAAATATGCTAAATCTGCTACGGTCCCTAAGAAGAAGAAATCAGTTGTTATGGTTGACGAAGCTGGAACCAGCACACAAAAACCCATGAGGGGTACAAAGCGTTTACGGGAGGAGGAAGCCCAAGCTACACCACAATCAAAGAGGACTCATCTCTTACCGAAAATCACGACGGCTCAAATGCCGATTACAAAGAGAGCTCTGTCCGCTGCCCTCGAAGAAACACATCAGTACATGCAAGGGCAGGTGAACTTAAACATTCAAGGTCATCATTATAGACAAGCAAATCAAGAGAAACAAAAACGAAGTCCAGAGAAGACACCAAAATTGGCTAGAAGATACAAAGAACTAGGGATAGATGATTCCAGCACCAATACAGATTCCAGCCCTGAAAAAGATACCTTGGACACCGACATACGGACAGAAACTCAAGAAGAAGAATGGAATGAGCTCGATCAAGTAAAAGTGACGCCAGGAAATCGTATAAAAGAGGAAAAAAGAGTAGAAGAATCAGTGGAACCGGAGCATGTCATTCAATTGAATGACACTACAAAGATAAGCATCAAGGAAGATACAACCAGTGTTACACAGGTAAAACAACCTATTAAAGAGGAAGAACAAACTCCAGTGAGTAAGGAAATGGAGGGACTACGAAACCGAGAACAGACTGTGATCGAGGTGTCCGATGATACACCTCAAGAAAATAAAGCCGACATGGGGGATGAGCCACGGATCCAGCTTCAGATTAGGCAGCCCCATGACACATCATTACATATTGCACAGGGTAAAGACATCAATACCGGAGAAGAACCCAGCATACCAAAAACATGGCTTAATGTGGACGTTACTCAACTAAAACCGGTAGTCAAAGAGATGATTCAAACAGCCATGGACACTCAACAGCAGTTGATGGAAATAGATGCCGACTATGATCAAGCAAGAAGAGAAAGGAATCAATTCCAGATAATGAGCGAACAACTATCATCACAACTCATCGCGACACAAAAGGATCTCACAACCAAAAGCAATGAGTGGCTCGACACAAAAACGCAATATGAATCATTAATCACTAAGCATCACCAACTCCAAGCACAACTCGCAAATCTACAGAAATCATATGATGCCAGCGAGGCGGACAAAGAGAGAATGAGAGTGTAGCTCAGTGATGAGTAGCACCTCCTTTAATGTCAATCCGGGAAGACGTGAGGATGGTATGAAGACCTCGAGCAAGTGGAAGCATAAGTGCGTGAGTGAGAAGCACACAAACATGCACACACATACACACACACGCGCACACAAAGCAAGACAAAGAGTGAGGAGCAATGGAGTTCTTAGATTACTTTCAAGAAGCTCTTACAAGTTCGTTTCAATTACAATCTAACCCCAAAAATGAGCTCTCTAGCTCCTTTTATAGTTTGTGACTAGCTTTGGCCCTTTTCAGACCTAGTGTCCGGCCTAGTTAAAAATTAGGTTCCAGGGCTTATTTGAGGGCTCAAACGAGATCTAAAAAATGCGAAAATTGGCAGGTAGATACTTCTAAAGCTCCTCAAGCTCAAGGACTCCTTGGCTTGCACAAAATGGAGCTACAAAAAGATGAAATGGTATTTACAATGGTGTTTAGTGATGAGAATCACTTTTAATTGGTGTAGAGGTTTTGAAAAATTAAGGTTGCCTTAGTGCTAAATCTGCGTGAATGCTCATACGTACTTCTTCCTGAAGAAATTTATTGGCCTATTTGCAAGATCTTCGTTGACTCCCTTGTCTGCTTGTGCCTTCTCTCCCTTCTGACTCTCTTCTCTGACTGCCATGCCTCGTTAGTCCTTCAGTCCCTTGTGCGCTGCTAACACCCCCCCCTCTCTCGCGTCTGTCGTACCTGACAGACCCTTGTTGTGTGGTTTTTTGGATGTAGTACTCGACGACATCTTGCGCTAAGTGATGTTCGGCAATCCTCAATCCTTTGGCCAAATCTGTGAGTAGCGCATCCCAATCTACCGGCCCGGGAATCTCTGGATGTGGTATACGTAGCTTTTCGGAATGGAGAGCTTGTTCCACTGCAAACAACTGCAAGAGATGGGATGGTCTGGGAATGAATATCTCGGAGTGATATTCCCAGAATCCCGTGACGAACATCTCTTCAAACGTTTGTTTGAAGCAGGCCGGTAGATATTTGATGCGAGCGTGCCATGCATACACAACATTAATCGATGGGGTTGTGCTCATGTCGTATACAAGGTCCTGATTACCTTCATTAAATCCTAATGCTGAGAGATGCGGTTCCTTGACATTTTTGAAGGTCCTGAAGGTGACCAACATAAGTTCGAAAATCTTCAGGCACATCTGAGTCATGACATCAGGTACATTCTTGAACCGGATCCCCCAATGTCGAATCGTCGAAATCATATATCCAATCGTAGGTGGGCCCTTCGGGGGTGCGAAGTACACATAATTGAGCCACTTCTCACATCCTTTAATCGTCAGCACTGTTTGTGTGTACTCCGGCCATGATCTCCTTCGAAATACAGGGCAATAACATGGGTTATATTTGATGTACAAGGGCATGTTGTTCCATGTTCTTACCATTTCCGGGTATGTTTCAAGCATCCGAATTCTCCACATCGGTTGGCGAATATGTCCCTGCTTGGCACTTTCTGGGATGTCGTCAGGTGCAAATTGGGTGGTAGAGGTGGGTTCCCTTGAGGTGTGGTGCTTGATCTCTGCATTATAATCCGCCATTAGCACGCAAAAAGGAACATACAGGTCATCCGATGGGCCGATCCACCTATGGTGTGAGAGATTCTGAAAATAATCGGATTTTATTACAACCTCTTCTAATTTTGACATCAATGCGATTTGGACTGCCACCCTGTCATCATGCGTCGTGGCTACTTTCTCTAATTTTTGCATCCATTCAGGTGCCTCGATTTCAATTGTGTCCATGCCCTGTTCTGTTCGCTTACCCCCGGGTGTTGGCATCGGAACATAGGGATCCTCAAATGTTTCTTCTACTTCGATTGGCACCAGATCGTCAGGCTCGGGCTCTACCAGAGGGGAGGGCTGACGCTCATATTCCATGACCTTGCTACGTAATTCCTCAAGTTCGGCCCGGAGTTTAGTGATCTCTTCTGATGTATCTTCTTCGGTTGTGCTTTTGCTGGGTGATGTCTGTCGGGTGGCCAACTGCCTTAGCAAATCATCTCTCTCTTTTTCTAAGGCGGCATGCGCCTCCATTAGATCTGCATGAGTTTCTAACACCACTTTCATATTCTCAGAGGGAATTTCCTTGAATCGTTCTGGGTCAATCTCCTGTGGGGAACCCTCCATGGCCGCCTCCAGATTTTCTTCATTCTGTTTCTGTAATCGTTTATTCTCCTCTAGCGCTGTAGACATATGCTTGCGTAGGAGGCCCAAGTTCCGTCGAAGCTTCAGGTTGTCCGTGATCTGAGAATGTAGCAACTCGTCCATGTGTCGTCGCTCTTCATCATCTGCTTGGGGTGGGTTGGCTACTAATTGTGCATATTGTTCCTGTAAGGTCACGTGTTGCTGTTGTAGTAGCTGCTTCTGCTCTTCAAGATCCCTACATCGTGCTTGGAGATCTTCGTGGCTTCGGAAAAGCCTTGTATGTTGGTTGTCAAGGTGTTGGTAATGTTGCTGAAGGTGGGACATGCATTGATACATATTATTAAATACATTATTAAGAGGAATGGTGGGAGAAATGGTGTTGAATGCAGAGGGGAAGGGGAAGGGAAAGGGAAGTGTGGATGCAGTACTAGAGAAGGGTGAGGGGGGAGGTGGGGGAATGGGGGATTGTGGGTAAATGGGGGGTGGGAGAGGTGCAGAGGTGGGTGACACCTCCATGGATTCAAAAATGGAGGCTATGATGGGAGTGACTGTGAACATGGGCATTGTGGTTGCGGTGAGAGTTGTGAACGTGTATAGAGGGGTGTGTAATTGTGAACTCCCAGGAAGTGTGATCGGAGGAGTGGGGCTTACCGTGGTTGTGGTTAGACTTATGTTTCCCGTGGAAATAGAGTATGTGGGTTGACTGATGGTTTGTGCGTCAGTGTGTGTAGTGGGTTCGGAGGTGGTGACAGTAGAGGTTACAGTGGCAGGGGGAGGTGAAGGGGGCTGATGTGGGGGAGAGGGTGGCAAGGGAGGTGATGGAGGTGCACTCGATGTGTGGGCTTCCTCGGTGTCGTGAACAGTGTGTGCTGTGCCGGTGGTTGTGGGGGTGCCTTGTGGTCCTGATCCTAATACATTCATTCGTTTTCCCGTTCGTGGGGGCGTCTTCCATATCTTTTCTCTGTCCTTCGTGATTGCGCTAGTGCAGTATGCACCGTTTCAGGTACTCCCAAAGCATCTGATATCATTTCCAGGGTGGCACGGTATTGCTCGTCCACGCCTTCCTCCTCCAGAATCTGGTTCATGAGGGCTTTACCTGCAGCTAATGATAGCCTGTGTTGCTCTTGGACTCGGTTCATCGTATCGTAGAGCTTCTTTAATGCGTTAGTATAGGCGGGGGCACCTTCCAGTACTTGTAGGGCTTCCTGATCATACTCTTGTTCTTCTGCTTCTGATTGTCCACCCTGTGCCTCCTCATGTGCTTCTTCTTCATCGTCCACATTGACTACGTCCGGTTGGCTGGGCTGGGCTTGGTCTGGGGCAGTTTGCTGTCCACCAGCTTGCTCTGCTTCAACTTCCGCATTTACAGCGTCGATGATTCTAGCAACTTCTTCGTCCGTTAGATCCTCCAGAGTGAATCCATGCGGGAATTCCAGATCAGTCGGTACTGGTGGAAACACAAGGTTAGGGCCATCTGTGCTGTGCCTGGGTAACCTGATAGTAAATGGTTGCACTCGTCGGGGAAGTCTTGGGGTTGTTTCAGGCGTTAGGGTTGCACCGCGAGCTTGTGCACAAGGCATCTGGACAGCGCCTCTCATCTTCTTTGAGGGAGGCCCCACAGCTTACAATCTGCGTTGAAACTCCTGTGCTCTGGACCAAATGAGAGCCCTCTGCACCGGTACATCATATGCGAGAGATCTGTATACAATTCTTGTAAGTGCACAGCAACCATACAACACAGACTTTTGCTTCTTATACCATCTCTGATGAGCCATATGAATCTGGTTGATAATCCAGTGGGGCATATTGATGGACAATTCAAAAGCATCCGCCAGGTAGAGGCTAAACCAGATCTTTTTGGGGGGCATTGTGAACCTCTCCTGCGCGGGGAATGCGAAATGTTGCATGACCATGCGTAAGTGAATGGCAATTGTAGGTGTCATCGCAACCATGTCCTTCAACTTCGTCAGATTCCTGTTCTTCATATTGTCTGGAACCATAGTCTCTTTCTCTGTTGGGATGTGCATACCTTTCATGTCGAGTGCTTCTCTTACCAAGTTGATAGTCAAGCGGAAACGCTTCAGCTCATTTCCCCTTGTGAGTGATGGGAGCACAAAGGAGCTGTATCCTTTCTTGTCTTTGCTGGGAGTGAGGGTACTAATTAAGTATGAGCACCTTAGAAAATCTGGCTTTGGTAGTTGGAACTTGAAGTAATCATAAAGCCCCGCCTTCTTCCATATCGACTTCAGTCCTTCATCGTTCTGTAGCTTTTCAAACTCCCTGGTAAAGAAATGGTATCTGCCCCAACGTCCATTGAATTCTACCTTGGACTCCCACATATATGTGCCTTCACCCAGAGGTCCAGCAACGTCACTGAACCAGTGTGAAGCTTTGCCCACCGGCATTGTATGACCCTGTGGAGGATTCTGAATTGGTATGGCATGTAATGCCCGTAATCCTACTGGTCTTTCCTTTAATTTCTCCTCGACCGGAAGGCTTTCGATGTCCACCACTTGGGGGCTGGTGCCTGCCTGGGAGCTAGTTCCAACCGTATCTGCCATGTTACTTCTTGCCACCTGTCTCTGTGAGAATATACCAACACGTGTTAATATTGTACAGGACAAGGGAGGATTGTTGTTGTTCCCATTACAATATTAACATGAGGTTCGGGAGCGCATAATGGGTTAGTAAGTGCTCGGTGCAAGTGTGTGTGTGGTTAGTCGTTCGGTAGACCTAAGAGTTAAGTGGAATGATGTAAAGTGATAGTGATGTGGTTAGTAAGTTATCATGGATTTACAAATGGGGTCTGGGGGTTTGTTACAAGTCTGAGGCTGCCAAATGCAGTGGATGGGTTTTGCTTTTGGTTTCGTAGAGACTCTAGAGAGCTTTATCGGTGTCTCGGTTTGAAAATGAGGCCTTTTAGGGACCCATTTACAAGTGATTATGTGCGTGCGCATGGGCCTTGGTGTGTTCTTGAGTGTTGAAAACGAGTGAATGTTGGCTGTGCGAGTGAATGGGTTACACTGTGTAGGTTGTGGCCTCGGCGTAGCCATTTGCGCCCGCAAGCAAGCCTTAGGCACCCAAATTTGTCTTGATTGTGGGCTAGCCTTCATCGACTTCTTGGGCACCCAAATAGCTTTCACGTTAGCAGGAGAATTTCTGCAAGACTTCTTATTAATGTCGTGTTGTTGGTTACTAATAAGAGACTTAGTCCGTGTAGTTGGCGGGAGTGCAACCGGGTATTCGCCTTTCCGTCCCCACACTTGTTTCACTTGCTGGGACATTTTGCTGCACAGGTACTTTTGATCTCGGACATAGGTAGTACTCTGCGTCTTCTGCCTTTGATCCACCTTTGGTTGCTTCCTCCTTCTTGCCTTTGGAAAAGAAGGGAGTTCCTTTGCATCCCTGACTCCTTTTTTGCGAATATCATTCCTCTGCAACACATAGTTTTGGACAAGAACAACATGGTCATCTTCATGTGTATTCCTGGAAGGATCAGGAGTCTGTGCCTTTCCTAGTTCCTTGGGTGCTCCATTATCCAACTCTACTGTAATTCGACTATGATTGACCCAAACCTGAAGAAACCCACTTCTTAGGTTTAAGTTGACTGCTTGGTCATAGATCCAGTCTTGACCCAAGACAAGAGGTTCAGTGAGATCCTCGTCTTGACACACTAGTACTTTAACTGTCATAGCCTCATCATGAATGTAGAGGGGAAGTTCCACCTCCCCCATGCAAGGGGTTTCCACGCCTCCCAATCCTATGAGATATGCTTCCACAGGATTGACAGTTAACTGCAACTCTTGACAGTAAGACATTCTAACAGCACTAGTGGCTGCACCTGAGTCAATCAAGGCTCTTACGGTCCTTGCACTCTTTCCTTGTCCTATATCTAAGGTTACGAAAGGACGTCGATCAGTTATCCTATGTGAGCTTGTTCCTGCGATTGCACACCTTGCCATATGATATCCTTGATCTGCATAGTCGTTTGTTCTAGGCTGATCTCTACCTTGCCTTCGCAATTTCATTTTCCGTATGCGCTCTAGGGCTTCTGCTTGAGCTTCTTCTCGAATTCGCTTTTCTTCCTCTTTGCGTTTCTTAGCAATGTTGAGTCGACTTAGCATTTCCTCTGTGAGAGGTTCCTGATACAACTTAACTCTGCATCCGCTAATATAGTTTGGGAGAACATCGCCTTCTAATGTGGCTAGTTGCACAGCACCACTTGTCGAGATCCTATTGATGATCATAGGTCCATAGCCTCTCTTTTCTAGTTTCCTTGCGTGTTGTTTCAGTGTGTAGACTAAAACTAGATCTCCTGCTTTCAAGCCTTTATCCTTCACATGGGCATCAAAGTATGCCTTCTGTCGTTTCTTTGCTGCATATATCCCTGCAGCTGCTCTCAGTCTTGTTTCTCCTAATCGTTCAAGGTCAAAAATCCTAGAGGAGGAGAGCTCATGACCTGTCCATCCGTGTTCTCGTTCTATTTTCAACGTAGGTATTAAGAAGTCCAAGGGTAGCACAGCGTTTTGGCCGAATACCATCTGAAAGGGGGTGGCTTGGAGTACCGTTTTGTAGGCAACTCGGTATGCCCAAACAGCATGGTGAAGCTGTTTGTCCCAATCAGAGCGTTTTTTGTTCACTAATTTCGTCAGTACATTGCATAAGATCTTATTAGTGCTCTCAGCTTGTCCATTAGCTTGAGGGTGATAGGGGGCAGACTTCTTGTGTATTACCAAGAATTCTTGGAGTAGATTCTCAATCACCTCGTTCAAGAAATGAGTGCCTCTATCACTTACAAGCTCTATAGGTAGCCCATATCTTGTGAACACATTCTCAAACAAGAATTTAGCAGCTGTTTGAGCATCGTTCTTTGTCGTAGCCTTTACCTCTACCCACTTAGTTAGATAGTCTGTCGCAACAATGATGTATTCTGCATGAGAACCCTTAGCTGGGGGATTAATAGGACCTACGAAGTCTATTCCCCACTTAGAGAACGCACGTCCACCCATCATAGGTTTCAATGGCATCTCATCTTTTCGTATAGGATACTGAGTTCTCTGACATACATCACACCGTTTCACATAGGTATGTGCATCCATGTGAAGGGTAGGCCACCAGAAGCCCGCAAATAGTACTGCCTTGATCACCCGATCTGGTCCAAAGTGTCCTCCTGCTACACCTTGGTGAGCAGTTTCCAAGATCTTAAGATATTCACTCTCATGGACACACAGTCTCAGGTAACCATCTTTACCGCGTTTGTATAGATTATCACCAATGAGTGAGTAATCCAGGGCTTCTTGTTCTAAACTCCTTTTCCTAGCCAGAGTCATGTCTGGAGGGAATGTGTTTGTCCTCAGGAAGGATACTAGAGGTTCGCTCCAATCTGGCACAATGGATACTTGATAAAGAGTAGCGTGTTCCACAGGTGGTTTAGTGCAACAGATTGGGCACTCCTTGCACAACTTTTGGACATCAGCTTCCATAGTTGGCCAATGCACTCCGAGTCTCTTTAGAGTCTGTAAAGTTCGTTGCTTTGAGTAGTGTTGCTCTAACGCACCTACATGTGCTAATTGCAACCATTTAGCGTACTCATCCTCTTCTACGCAACAAGCCAAGATCCCTTGATCTGTGTGCTTGTACATGCTTCCTGCCATGATGTGGTACTTTTGGGCTCTCACAACCTCCCTATTCCGTGTGTTCACCACTGGATGATTAGGCCCGTACGTCAATACTGGTACCAATGACTTAACCCACTGCGGTACGACTTCCAAGTTAAACAAGTAAGCATCAGGGAGATCATCTGCTACTCCTTGTGGGGCTTCTCCCGACGTGAGCCTAGAGAGATGATCTGCTCTTAAATGAGTCCTACCTTTCCTTACCACGACCTCAAAGTCATATTCCATGAGCAAGAGAAACCACCTCACTAATCTTCCTGTATTGCATGGTTTGTTTACGAGGTATAGCAAAGCCTGATGATCAGTAAAAAATTTAAACTTATTTGCAAGCAAATAGTGTCTAAATTTCTTGACTGCATATACCATGCCTAAACCTTCTCTCTCCGTAGTGGTGTAATTTCGTTCAGCTGCATTCAACTGTCTACTGGCATAGGCAATTGGAAGATCCATATTACCTTCACCAGTAGGTTGTGCAAGCACACATCCAATGGCATAATTGGATGCATCCACATGAACATGGAATGGCTTATTCCAATCTGGTGTGGTCAAGATTGGTGCTGAACATAATCTTCGTTTAAGCTCCTGGAAGGAATTCTCACATTCGTCAGTCCATTCAAAGTTAGTCAGCAGTCCGTACATGGGCTTCGCAATGACGGCATACATGTGTATAAATCGTCGGTAATAACCACAATGCCCCATGAAAGCTTGTACTTCCTTGACATTTTTTGGCCTAGGTAGCTCTGCTATAGCTCTCACTTTTTCTTCATCAGTGGATATGCCATTCTTTGACACTATGTGTCCTAGAATCTTGCCTTGCCTGACTATGAAAACACATTTTTCTGGGTTCAGGCAGACTTGATATTCTCTACATTTGTCGAAGATTTGCCTGAGTTCAGGGATATGGGTTTGCCTAATGTTCGAATGAGCACAAAGATCATCAACGTAGACTTCTAAGTTTTTCCTCAGGAACTCTTTAAATACATGGCACATCAGCCTTTGGAAGGTAGCTGGTGCATTGGTAAGCCCAAATGGCATTACTCTGAAGGCGAAAATGCCCCATTCTGTGGCAAAGGCTGTCTTATGCTGATCCTCTGGAGCTATGGCTACTTGATTGTAGCCCGAAAATCCATCAAGGAAGCTGTACACTTCCTTGCCTGCCACTCTTTCTAAGAGATGTTCTGTGATGGGAAGCGGATAGTTATCTCGAATCGTGGCTGCATTAACCTTTTTCAAGTTAATGCACACACGCAGCTTGCCATTCTTCTTGGGCACCACTACGATGGGGGATACCCATTCAGTGTGCTCAATTTCATAGATAAATCCAGCTTCAACCAGTCTATCTATCTCTTCTTTGATCTTAGCAGCGTAATTATCGTTATATGTGTAGGGATTTTGCTTAGAGGGTTTAGCATCTGAGGTCATGGGATGGTTTGTGAGCATATGTCAGGGTCAACACCTTTCAAATCCTTGTAACTCCAAGCGAACACATCTCTGTATTCTCTTAGCAAGGCAATTAACGCATGCTCTTCTTCCTCTGTTAGGTCATGGCCTATGTATGTGCATCTCTCCTCTCCTTCTTCTAGGGCTACTACTATTTTCTTGGTGGTTTCTTTGTTATCATAGGCCTCTCCTACTTGTGCCTCTCGTTTAGGCATTCTTATCATGACTCTCCTGTCATCTATCTCATATTTCTTAAAATTTTCTGGGACCTCAAACAAAGATTCTTCCTCTTCTGGTGAGACTTCTCTCTTCTTCCGTTTCTTTCCTTCTTCCTTTGGGGTCACATGTGTGGCTAATCTTACATCATTTGTAAGCTCTCCATGCCTCTGGGGTTGAAATTCTACTTCATAGAAGTATTCTTCATCTGATGCAAATGGTGGGTCCATGATGATTGACTCTAGGTCGGAGTCACTTGCATCCTCAAAGGCATCAGGGCTAGGTTCGCATTCTTCTAGAACTGCCTCTCCCATGATTGGCTCTATGGAGAAGACTGAAATATCATAGCCATCCTCATCACAGTGAGGTGTCCATTGTTCTTCATTGATGGCTACGTCCATTGTTGCTAGGATTTCTGCCCAGCCATGGGGTTCAAATTCCTCATCAGGAAAAATTACAGGTGCATAGGCTGGGTCTTGAATTGATCTATGTGTTTCTTTTGCACCTACCTCTCTGGCTTTCTCTCTCTTCTCTTCTTCTACTGCAACCTTGCACATCCATAAATGAGTGTCTTCATGCATCCATGAGGATCCAGACCCTATGGAATGCACAGATTCCGTGTCATCTTTGGCTCTATGGATGGGATTCCATTGGATAGGAGGGAAATCTCTATGAGAGTAATCCTTGAGATTGACTTTGGTCGTAACACCTAAGTGTTGCAGGTACAAGGAATTAGTTCCCCAATCCTGTACCACTTGCAACTGTCGCATGAATGGTCGTCCCAAAATCATCTCATAGGCATGATTTTTGCTAAAGTCACATATAGCAAAGGTATGTTCAAACTCGACACCACAAGTGGTGAGAGTTATTCCTTCTAGCAATCCTAGGGGTCTCTCTATGTGACCATCGGCCATCTGCAATTTCATTCTCGTTGGCCTGAGTGCCGGCTTGCCCCAACGCTTCCATAGGGAGGTGGTGGCAATTGCAACTCCTGCACCTGAGTCCAAAATTGCCTTGGTGGTGTACTCCTTGTAGGTAATGGGAAGATAGGTGTTCCCTTCTTCACCTTCACACATATCTCCTATCTTATCCAAGGGTATTTCTGGCACTGTCCTTTGTGATCCTACCTGGGAACAAGGTTTTGCTATCTCTGGTGCTTGTTTGGCTACATGTTTCCATAATTCAGGTTTAACCTTGGGTAGCTCTTCCAACTTGAGATTGCACTGTACTTTAGTGTTTTTCACTACCTCTGTGTTCCTAGGTATGACTGAATCTTCGTTTCTTACCATGACTGTGGGGGTTCTCATACAAGTAGACTTGGCTTCCCATGGGCCCGTGAAGTGGGGTAATTCCTGTAAAGAGTTAGACTCGAAGTCTAATCTTTCTTGAGATTGGGTGCTCTCCTGCTCCCCATAAATGGATGGGATATCTTGTGGGAATTGGTCCTGTGCATCATCCACAAGTTCAATAGGAGGAGGAACTTCACTCTCTTTAGCCCATTTGTCTTCTTGAATCTCTCGTAGAAATTCTGGTGTGAATCGATTCATAGAAGAAGATGTGTCTGGCTCCGTAGAGTTAGGCACGTAGGCTTCAGGCACATAGGCTTTAGGCACATAGGCTTTAGGCACATAGGCTTTAGGCACATAGGCTTTAGGCACATAGGCTTTAGGCACATAGGCTTCCTGGGCAGGAAGACTTGCAGCTTCACTTGCCTTGTCCTTGTGTTGAGAGGCGGGTTCCTTTTCTGAATGTGCAATCAGCTGCTCTATTCTTTCCAATAGTCCATCAAAGTGCAACTGTGTCTTTGCTGAACTAGAGATGTTAAAGAGGCGACTGGCTTCAAACATGGTCTGAGCCAATTCCACCATCTTAGCACAAATTTTGGTTCGTTCTAACTCTAGTTCTGCTCTAGGGTAACACTTTTCATGATCAGTTACGTTTGGCCCTTCTTGGATTCTAGCCTGATATGCTTTAAGCATCATATTAAGGTCCTCGGGAGTGGGATCTGCTAGGACTGATCCTACTCTTGGGGGTGGTGGGTTTAGATGAGGCGGGTTGGATGGAGATGGTATGGAGGGTGGCGGAGGAGGTGATATGTGAGAGTTCGGTTCAGAGGTGAGCTCCACAACTTTGGCTTTTGTTTCTCTTATGCTTTCTTCTAATTCGTTCATTTTCTTTGCCCATTGTCTTTTCATTCTTTCACGGCTATCTCTCCAGGCTCTAGTCCTTTTCTTGGTTATGCTCTCAGTTTCACTAGCTTCTGGGTTCTTTTCCTGACCTACAGCTTGGTTTTGCTGCAATGCTTGAGCTCTAGTGACTACTTGTACTGGTGCGGTGGAAGTCACGCTCCCTGTGGAGTCTACCACTAATCCAACAACGTTGATAGGAGTGATTTTTGGCATGTTATTGGGATTTTTAGGGAAATCTCGTAAGAGATGCTCCTTTCCACACTCCTGACAATAGCCTTGGATCGTCACTGACTGGGGTTGGGTAGGTGGAGGCAAGGGACAGTCACGAATGAGATGATCTCCTTGACATCTGTAACATGGTCCTCTAGGGAATGGGGGTCTTACTTGCCTAGGTTGAGGTCTAGGGTTGGGGTTTGCGTACATGACATTTGTGTAATCTGATTCCCAACTAGGTTCATTTGGCTCTTCACTATAGTAGGACTCACCATGTTCAGGAGACTGCATGAAGTAAGCTTGGGGACTCTCAACATGCGTAGAATCGAAGCTATGGTCACTGGGATCACTTTTTGAAAGCAAAGGTGTGACGGGGACTATAGCTCTATTCAGGTTCTCTTCTGCTGCTGCATACTTTACAGGGATCAGGTTGGATGGAGCTGGAGGTTGTTGGGCTAACACAGGCTGAGGCCTTTGTTGGTTTTGGTAGGGTTGGTAGGTTTGTTGAGGCCTAGCATACTGCTGAGGTGGGTACTGGTTCTGGTATCTTCCTTGTTGAGGGTATGGCTGTGGGTAGGTTTGCCTAACTGCTTGCTTGTTGTATGGGCAGTCTTGTGCTGTGTGATTTGTGTATCTTCGTTCGATAGTGCAGTACTGGCTACTAGGATTAACTTGGGGTTGAGCCATAATGGGACATACGTTCGCCATGTGGTCGCCACCACAAGTATAGCACCTTTTCACAGGGGCAAACCTTGAGCTCTGTTTGTTAGTTACCCCTAATTTCTGAGCTACTTTCTCTGCAAGTTCCTCGATTGATGTGGATTGCGTGGACGAGAGGTTAGAGGCACTATCCGACTCTTTGTATATCTTGGAAAGCTCTAACTCCTCCCCTAGGTTATCCTCAATATCAATGCACATGCGTACACAATCTTCTATGGTCCTAGGGTCCTTCAAGTACACATAAGATCTCAATTTGGTACTTAGCAATCCATCCAAGAATAAAGCCACTTGCTTAGCTGGTGTGGGTAGCTCAGGAACGCATCTTTCAAGATATTGCCTAAATCTTCGTCCTGCAAGTCTCACGGTCTCTTGCGGGGTTTGCTTGAAGCTGTGAATCAGCGAGGAGGTATTATGTCTTATGCCACTCTTAGAGAATTCAATAATGAAAGCCTCTAGGAGTTGGTCTATGCTCCTGAACTGCCTCTCGTTTAGCGGCTGAAACCATGTTAGGGCAGTGTTTCTAAGGGTCAGACCAAAGGCATTGTACTGAGTGAATAGATCCTCCACTTGTTCAGCTCTCAATACTTGTCTAAACTCAGCCACATGATCGTACGGATCTCCAGTGCCATCGAAGTAGTTCTTCATGGACTTGACTAGCTGAGTCGGTCTCAAAGTCCTTGTGTGCTCTCTAGGTTGCGGTAGAGGGAATCCATCCACATTTCTCTGATTCCTGTGAGCTCTAAGTATCTCAGGTTCTACTATATTTGTTTCCGTCCTCGTTCTTTCTCTGCCCACTGGGTTGGCAAAGCTTACTTCTGGTCTATCTCTACTTCTGTCTCTTTGCATTCCATGAGCTTGGGATGTTCCAGCTCCAGGGTGACCATAGGATATATTCGATCTTGGTTGGGGAAAAATGAATTCACCCTTCCAAGTGTAAGCATGCCTATCATTTTCTGTCACCACAAAGATCCTTTCCGAAGTGTGATCTAAGTAGGTCACTCTACCTGGGCTATCCGGATCCTTAAACTCATAGATCATGACAGTTCCTATATCAGTTGGCTGATTAGATTTATATCTCCAAAAGGCTTCATCAGTTTCTCGATTGAGGAGAAACTCTATGCTCTTGTTGTCTTGGGGAACCCACTCAGGCGTGATAATCCTAGTGAGAACAGATTTGCCTCGAGGGGTTCTAGGCTCTGCACCCATGTTTCCTTGTTCCAGGTCACCTAAGTCCGCTTCAGAGATTACATTTCCAAATTCATCTGTCCTATCTGGGTGACTGGTGACCACGTATATGGTTCCTTCCTTGTCCAGATATGCACCGTTTTCAAATTTGACTGCTGGGTGCTCTAATCCAATGGATTGATCAGGATTCTTAATCTGTACCACAGATCTTCCTAAGCCGTCCTCATAGATGCTAGCACCTAATCGGTTGTTCCTAAGGTATTCCAGCTGTGTTTTGTAAGGGCCTTCTACCCTGTGCAAATATGGCACTCCTGAACTTCCTATAGGTCTCTCCATACCTTGAGACATCTCCGATTCATTGGTCTCAGAGCTAGGGTAGTACGAGTGGTGGCTCAACTGCTGGGCCCAAGACCTAGCAGTGTGGTTAACACTAGCCTCTGAAGACCTAAGGCTTTGTCTCTCCCTTACAAGATGTCGTCCTGATCTAAGGTTCATATGCCTATCTAAGTAGCCCAATTCTTTGCCCGGAGTACAACCTCGTTGCTAGTTACTTTATATTAGTCACTTGATTCTTTTTATTTATTTCTCGTGTTTACGGTCTTGTCTGATTTTACGCCGTCAGGAATACTTGAATGTTCTTCGTGCTTTCAGGTTGATCGTTCCACGTTAGGTTCTTTTCCTTTATGTTATCGACAGTACAGAGATTAGGTTTTTAGCTTGGACTTGAGTTTTTAGGTAGTCTTCAACTTGATACCTGCCTATCGTCGCCCTGACTTACTCCTACCTCTCGTCGTTCTTAGCCTAAACTATGAATTGACAGAGGGGGTTAAAAGTTTCCAACCTTTTGTTTCCTGCTTGGTTTCCCTTGAGTGCCGAGGAAGTGTGTTCCCAAGCTTACACTTACACTTGCTTAGAACGCCTTGCGATGCTCTCAAAGGATCTGTAAAAGTTCCAAAGTTAGCTTAAAGATTTAAATTCCAAAGCCAGAACAAGTATTTTCATTCCTGTAGCACAAACACAAATTTGCATAGTGATTTTTTAAGAAAACAATTCTAAAGACCCCTGACTTTGATCCCCCTGGGTATGGTCAACTTCAAAATACCCTATCTGAAAATCAACGCATTATCTTTAGAAAAAACAGTTGAGGGCGTGTAGTAGATGCCACGAGCTTTCCAACAAGCCCTAGAGCTCAAAAATTTGATTTCGTATGAAGAAGTTATGACTGTTCAGGGTTTAAGGGGTTAGGACGGAATTCAATCTGGCTGACGGATTCTATGATTTTCTCCCAAAACACAAGTGTAGGAACCTCCAATTATGCCAATGGAGTGACTATTTGCCCCAAAATTTATCCCAAAGTTTGAACAAAAGCAAACCCTAATTTTTGGCCGAAAAGCCTGTCAATCGCGATCGACAGGTCTGTCAATCGCGATTGACAGAGGTGTCCGTCGGGGCTGTCAGTCGCGATCGACAGTGTCAATCGCGATCGACAGAGTCGATCGTGGCTGTCAATCGCGATTGACGATATCAATCGCGATTGACGGTATCAATCGCGATTGACGGTATCAATCGCGATTGACGGTATCAATCGCGATTGATACGTTTTCCGGATTTTTCGCCGAAATTTCAGTCAATCGGGGGCCTATCAGTCGCGATGGACACGTGGCTACGCGCAAAAGTCAATCAATCGTTGAATTTCAGTCAATCGCGATTGACGGTGTCAATCGCGATTGACAGAGGTGTCGGTCGTGGCTGTCGATCGCGATCGACGGTATCAATCGCGATTGACAGGATCCTACGTGGCAGTCTGTCGGTCGTGAAGTCTGTCGATCGCGATCGACGGTGTCAATCGCGATTGACAGGGTCGTTGTAGTATAGTGGTGAGTATCCCCGCTTGTCACGCGGGAGACCCGGGTTCGATCCCCGGCAACGGCCAAAATTTGGTGTAGCTCAGTGATGAGTAGCACCTCCTTTAATGTCAATCCGGGAAGACGTGAGGATGGTATGAAGACCTCGAGCAAGTGGAAGCACAAGTGCGTGAGTGAGAAGCACACAAACATGCACACACATACACACACGCGCACACACAGAAAGACAAAGAGTGAGGAGCAATGGAGTTCTTAGATTACTTTCAAGAAGCTCTTACAAGTTCGTTTCAATTACAATCTAACCCCAAAAATGAGCTCTCTAGCTCCTTTTATAGTTTGTGACTAGCTTTGGCCCTGTTCATACCTAGTGTCCGGCCTAGTTAAAAATTAGGTTCCAGGGCTTATTTGAGGGCTCAAACGAGATCTAAAAAATACGAAAATTGGCAGGTAGATACTTCTAAAGCTCCTCAAGCTCAAGGACTCCTTGACTTGCACAAAATGGAGCTACAAAAAGATGAAATGGTATTTACAATGGTGTTTAGTGATGAGAATCACTTTTAATTGGTGTAGAGGTTTTGAAAAATTAAGGTTGCCTTAGTGCTAAATCTGCGTGAATGCTCATACGTACTTCTTCTTGAAGAAATTTATTGGCCTATTTGCCAGATCTTCGTTGACTCCCTTGTCTGCTTGTGCCTTCTCTCCCTTCTGACTCTCTTCTCTGACTGCCATGCCTCGTTAGTCCTTCAGTCCCTTGTGCGCTGCTAACAGAGAGCTAGAAGTACGTTGCTCGAGACACAGTTAAAAGTCTATATGGAAGAAAATGACACATTGAGAAACAGGAATAAGGAATTAATGAAGTCATTATTATATGATCAACCAATCGAGCAACAGGCATCCACAGAAACCAAAGAAAAAGAATTGAGAGATCAAATCTCAAAATATGAAGAGCTGCTAAAGCAAGAACAAGCAAAGGCAGAGGAATGGAAGAGCCGATACGACAACGAAACAGATGAATTGAGGAATCAATTACAAAAGGTGAACGCCAAATTGATACAGAGCTACAGTGAAAATATGGATAATGTAGCTGACGTTGGTAAAGAATTGCTGGCCACTCAAGAAAAGCTCAGAGTAGCCATGCAAGAGGTAAAAGATAAAGAGGAATGCATAGCACACTTGCAGACTCAGATAAAAGAGAAAGAACCGATCGGGACACCAGTAGTGCCGACTAAGGAAAATCCTACTGACGAGGTAGACGTAAGTCCTCTATCTCACCCGATCTATAAGCAGTTGGCCGATATACATGACGAACATCCAATGCCATATACTGCAGAAATAAGTCAGAAGGAACGGGCACTAGTGGTGTCCCGGTTAACAGAAAATTTTGAAAATGAAGTGGTCAAAGCTATGAAAGAGGCAAAGATAAAAGGTAAAGACCTGAACAGAATTCTGAAGCCATTCAATATTCCATACGGACTCTTGAAAGAGAAAACCAGACGTTATATAACGAAGATTACACAGAAGAGTCGAGATGAGCAGCTGAATTTCCAACACGACACATTTGCATACACTCAAGCAGAGTTTGAAGCTACGCAACCAGTGTGGCGACGGAAATTTTTGGAGAAGCATCCCACACTACGGGTGCATTGGCAAGCAACACCATATGCATTCCAGGTAAACCCTTCATTTTGTCCACT
>CM035428.1:102854160-102979160 GCA_020310875.1 Ceratopteris richardii | reverse complement strand
ACGTTTTGAGTTTCAAGTCCTTATGGATATATGTTGCTTGTTTATGTTGGTAGTCAACAATAGCTACATGTTACTATTGCAGCCAGTTATCAGTGGGAATAGAAGTTTGCACAGGGTGTAACGATTAATCTTGGTCTTTGGAGGTCTTAAGTGTCTCTGTGTTAAATATTAAATGATTGACATTTCTCTTGCAGGCTCACTAGTTTCAAATATCATGCATTTTGTCTCAATAAAATGTTTTTCGGAATCTAAGAGAGAGATATAGTAACATCGGCCTCAAGTACACATTGTCTGTATTCATGAGGTAAGTGTACTATTTTCTGATTTGAGCCAGAGAGGTACAGCACAATTTGTACTTAACATTAGGCATGAGAATTATGATCTCAATAAAAAACATGGAAATACTTATTTCTTGCTCATTGCCTTGTCCAAATAAAAGGTAGGTCTTTCACTTCTTGAACAATGCAGAAGAATCCATAAGCAAAATTCTACTTTCATTCTCTATTGAGATGAATTTGCACACGATTTAAACAAAATATGTGCTATTCATTATGAAATTACAAATCCAAGCTCATCAGTTCATCTTTTGAAGCATAATCTGCATGCTTTCAGAGCATAACGACAAGGTTTTGAATCGACTAAAACGTCAGATCAGTCAGCACATATATTAAGTGTGTTAGTAGAATGTCAAATAGTTGACATAGGGAAAAATCAGGCAAAACATTCAAAGCGGATCTACATTATCATCATCAGATGATCACTTTGTAACACTTTCACAAAATTTTCTATGGATATCATTTCTTTTGAAACTTTATAGCTAAAATGGATTCTTGTAGAGCACTTACATTCGACACATTTGGTGCATACTACTGAATCATTATAAAATACTGCATTCTTTGATGAATGACACTCAACAGTAATGTTCACCATCATATTGTTTTCTTTTAACCCCCAACCATCTTTTGTTGTCTATAGTTTTTCTTTAGTTTGCTGGTTAGCTCCTTTGGATTCACTCCCTGGAGAAAGGAGAGTGCTTTGTTGATATCTTGAAGGTGTTATGATTTTCTTCAAAATCATTGTGTTACCTATAATTTTCTTTAAAATCATCATGGTACTTTTGCATTTATGATCAAAGCGTTAGTCTATTTTCTTGGTTGATTTTTTGTATTCTCTTTATCGAGCTTTCAATCCCATAATCATTTGCATCTTTTATTTTTTCCATATGTTTGAAATATTTAACGCATGAGCATTTGTGTCTTTTAATTTTTCTATAGAGTTTATTTCTTTGGGTGTTCTATTGTTCTAATAGTAATAGTTGTTGACACATTTTCCTTATCGTTCTTGTGTGATGAGAAAGGAAAAGTATAATATTTATACTTGTTAAATAATATGTTAAAGTATTGTGACTGTGGATCTTTTGAGTCCATATTTAACTCTTATTAACTGTGGTTTCTCACTGTTAGCAAATACTCAATGAATTATTGGAAAACAAACATGCAGATAATGTGATGAAAAAAGAAATTGCGGTTCATTTACATGCATATCCCACTTTAGTTTTTTTTTTTTTGTGTGGGTTCAATAAGCTCACTCATGTATTATATCATGCATTATTTCTTCAATTAGTTAGAGGTTTATAAGCAATCAAATAATAGGTATGTTGGAATCATACTTATGCATACATGGTTGATGACATAGACACATTCATACATATTTTGAGAATGCATCACAAAATCTAATGTAAGATTGGGAAAGTTGTACATTTTATTGCACAACAGGAATTCAGTGATGTTTTTTGATCAAGAGGTGTGTTGTAAGACAATGATATATTGTGGGGTCATCTAATCATCCTTGTGCTTTGAACTTGGGATGCATTTCTTCCCGTAGGGTAGGTAACCAGTCATACAAGTATATTGCTTAAGTTACGATTCTAGTAGATGCTAATATCTTGGTTATTGGTTCAAAAATAATAAAATCAATTTTCATAAGGACTGGTTGCATGCTGAATACATGTACATGCAACTTCAAATCTAAGAGTCTCATGTCATTCTTACTCTCTTCTAGTTCAAGGTTTTGACTTTTTAAGGTCTTTAATGATTTGATGCTTCAGAGTTATTGGATCTCCTTATTTTGTGGTAGTTATTACAATTTATTTTGAAACTTATGATATTGTGGTGAATTGACCTCAAAATCATGCCAAAATGGATCACATACAACAATAGAGAATAAGATGAAGGGATTTTGCAAATCATAGAGTTGAAGGGAGATGATAAGAAAAAATAATGGGAGATAAGGCCACACATTTGCATATGAGGGGGAGAGGGAGAGAGGGAGAGAGAGAGAGAGAGAGAGAGGGAGAGAGAGAGAGAGAGAGAGAGAGAGAGAGAGAGAGAGAGAGAGAGAGAGAGAGAGAGAGAGAGAGAGAGAGAGAGAGAGAGAGAGAGAGAGAGAGAGAGAGAGAGAGAGAGAGAGAGAGAGAGAGAGAGAGAGAGAGAGAGAGAGAGAGAGAGAGAGAGAGAGAGAGAGAGAGAGAGAGAGAGAGAGAGAGAGAGAGAGAGAGAGAGAGAGAGAGAGAGAGAGAGAGGGAGGGAGGGAGGGAGGGAGGGAGGGAGGGAGGGAGGGAGGGAGGGGGAGGGGGAGGGGGAGGGGGAGGGGGAGGGGGAGGGGGAGAGAGAGAGGGAGGGGGAGAGAGAGAGGGAGGGATGGAGGGAGAGGGGGAGGGGGAGGGAGAGAGGGGGGGAGGGGGAGGGGGAGAGGTGTCTAATAAAGAATGTGTCAAGAAGCTCCCATAATAATTGATACAATTGGAGAGAGTTAGCACACTTCTAAGGTTTGAGTCAAAAGAGCTATAGCCGAATTTTTTTGTTTTTTGTTTTTTGTTTTTAAATAAATAAGAGGAAGTTTGGCCTATGCCTGGTTTCCCTTGCTTGAATTCATTAAAAAAACAATAGTACAATGAAGGGGCATGGTGCCCCAAGGATCCCCTATATCCCACAAAGCAAGGGTAGGACAGTCCGAAGGTGTAACAACGGTGATGGCCAAGAGTCGGCATGAAAACTATGTTTTACAGGGAGTTACATAGAAGGTTAATGATCTTTTCATCGACCTCACGGAGGATCCACTCACTTTTAATCTTGTTATTATCCAAGACAAAAATCCTATGGTGTCTAAAAGAAGGGGACTTCTTACAATTACATATTCTTTTGCCTAATTAGCCAAGGGATAGGCCATTCTTTTGCATGGTCATTGAAGTTGGCTGCACATCTTTCTTTTCATATCTTCCAAAAATGACATTCCACAAGGTAGAAGAGCATCCAATCGCTTTCCAAGTAATGCTTGCTTCCAGTTGATTTGATTCTATAAACTCAAAAGTCTGGCAAGTGCCTGCCAGACCAAGTGACTCTTAAGGCAGGAAAGAGGAGGTGACCAATATTTTCTCTACCATAGAGGCAATGCTTACACCACTGAGTGCCCCCATAAATTCTATTAGCTTTGACATTGGTTCAAGTTCCCATGTGGAGCATTTGCCACAATGAGAGAATGCCATAGGTCCATGAACTTAAATTGCCATCTGATATAGGGCCACTTCAGGCACCATCTCTTGTTAAGGAAGATATGCCAGTCTTGGTGCTTCTTGAAACTTATCACCTTATCCAATTTGTCACCGTTGATCCATCTTGACCCTTCGATTTGTAGGGGATCATGTTCGGGAAGGAGGCGGGTCTTTGAATTCTCCCAAGAATTGATTTTATGTCTTAATAGGCACCAATTTTCATAGTCAACTCTCCTATCCGGATCTATGTCCTCAAATCTAATCCATTGTCTTCTCTCTTGATTCCATGTATGTTTCCACATACAAAACCCTTTGTTCCATAACTTCTTTGTCTTTTGGAGATTCTCCGAAACAATTTCTTTGATTCCCCCAATAGGAAACCAAATAGGTCATTTTGTCTAATCCCGCTTGCCCACTTCCAATCTTCATTGACCTTGGGGTACAATTTCATCTTGTTCCAACTCTTCCACAAGGAGCGAACTAAATCTGAATCTCTGGAAGTCATTGGAAAAGGAGAAAACAACAAAGTTAGCAAGTCATACCCCATCCACCTAGGAAGCCCCACAAGCATAAGAGAAGATACATTTTTGAGATTCAATTTAACCCAAGAAGTTTCCAATTGCACCACACTTTGATCATCCACTTGCAACCATCTCATTTGCCATTCCCTCAAGTGCCCAAATCACTAGAATCTTTTTATTTAGCACATATGATCCATTTGATTTTGGGCACACCTCTCCTATCCAGATCACTTGGCCAAAGGAAATTTTTGCAAATTCTTTTCAATTTCACGAACTCTTTGTCCCATGGTCTCCAATAAGCCAAAAAATAGATAACTCATGAAAGAAGGAAGGTTTTGCGGATGTGTGGAAGCAAACATTGATATCATAAGTGTTAAATTGGAAGATTGTTAATTTTGTGTCTCTACTAGTCGCAAGAAGTGCAAGTGTTGTGATGCTCTACAAGAGAACCATGGTTGTAAGTAAAGTGGATTTCACTTGTGAAAAATTCATGCAAACAATTTCTAAAGGATTTTTTTTTTTTTTTTTTTTTTTTTTCCGTTACACAAGAAACCAAGGTGTTCTTAAGAGAAGATTAGGTACCTAGGTAGATAGAGAAGGCAAGACTAGCACTCAACTCCTTTGAGAGGCCAACCATTGTCGTTAGATGAAAGGAATGTCCCTTTCTTGGTTCAAGTATAGTTTGTATGAGAAGCAAATGATAGATACATAACTAGAAGGTCTAGAACAAAAAAATGGTAGTTAACCGAGTTAGATATTTTTTTGGCAAAGATTTTGATCCTATGCTTGGAAACAAGTTAGAGGAGCTCCATTGAAAGTAATATGATTCTTTTCTACTATGAAAACACTTCTAAGCTATGGATTTTCTACATCAATGTGTGGTTTATCTTTGTGTGGTTTTATGTGTATGCGATATCCTTGTAGGGGCTAGTAATGTGTTCATGTTCGTGTGCAAAATGCATATGTGTGCATAGGCGCATGATGTATTTTTTTTGTGTGTATGAAATAATATGTTTGTATTTGTGCACATACACAAATTTACATAATGTACCTTATTTGTTCAAGAGTGTACATGAGTGCTCTAAGTGATGTGTGAGGGTCATATATGATAATGTATTTTCTTTGTGTGTGCGTGCTTATATGAAGATATGTGTGAAAGTGTGTATGCATGTGCATTTATGTATTGTGTTTTGTGTGATTTCCTTCCAATTGTGTGCGATATGTTTTTGAATGTGTACATTGGTTATGTCTAAATGTGTTCCCATACATGTACATTGCATATTATATCTAAATTTCTTCTTGAATGTCTACTATTGTTTGTCAAAATGTGTGCATTGTGTATATGTTCCAAAATTTGTACATAGTGTGTAAATGTGTCCCCAAATGTGTGAATTGTGTATCCATAAGTGTGGCAGAATATGTGCACATTATGTGTGTAATGTGTATGTAAGATTTTTATGGTGGATCTGTTGCAATGTAAAAGCATGAGCTATATGTTGTGCATGAATACATAGAACATACTCATGCGATATGTGATATATGCTTCATATTCTGGTATACACATGCATTATGTGTTATTTGTGTATTTGCACAAGATTAAGTGTGAGATGTGTGCATAAATGTGCATGTATGTGTAAGTGTGTATAAGCATGGTTCTATGTGGGATCAAAGGTAAATTATCTATAAACTAATGTATATGCGTATGAATAGATAAAAACTTATGCATGTGAATGTATTATAAATGTATTTACCATGGTTGTTGCAGAGGCCTCTACATCGAAAACAAAGTTTGCAAATCTTGTGCAAAATGAAGAATGGGTGTTTACTACTGTTTGCAGTTTTGACCCATCTTCTCATGAGCAGTGTATGTCTGCAGTAGACTCAGATGTTTGGTATTTTGATAGTGAGGCAACCAAACATATTACCTCACAACGTAGTTTCTTCACTTCACTTGAGCCTGCCCCTAGAGGGAATACTGTCACACCAACAACTCCTCTTATCTTGTCATGGGAGTTGGTAAAATCATTCTGACTACTGTTGATGGTAGTTCTTTCACTTATTCGGATGCTTTTTTTGTGCGAGGGATCAAGAAAAATTGGCTTGGTTGTGAAATTTGTTGATGGCAGATGTACAGTTCATGATCTGTCAAAAGACGACATGATTATTGCTTTTGGCATTTTATATCGTGGGCTGTATAAGCTCATAGATTATGAAAAATCTATAAATGATTCAGCATGTGCAATACATGATTCTCAAGCTATGTTAGATGCAAAGCTTTGGTCATCTGAATTTTGCCAGTTTGCTATGCCTATAGAAATCTGAAATGATGTCCTCTTTGCCCAAACTTGAGACACTCGGAAAACATGTTTGTGAAGGCTATATTTTGGGCAAAATGCAGCATTCCTCCTTTCCAAAAGATGATTCCGTTCGAGCTACTCAGAAATGTAGCTTGTTCACAACGATGTCTGTGGTCCTATGCAGACATCCTCTTTTGGAAACTATCTTTACTTCATGAATTTCATTGATGATTTTTCCAAGCATGCATGGGTATATCCAATGAAAGCAAAGTCCAAAGTGTTCATGTGCTTCAAACAGTTTTTGGTTTTGGCTGAAAATCTATTAGCATTTAAAATGGGCACCCTTCGTTCTCATCGAGGGGGGGAATATATGTCTTCTGACTTTAATGCATTTTTGGCTGAACGTGGGATAAAACATTAGTGTACAACGTCGTATACTCCTCAATAGAATAGAGTTGTTGAATGGAAGAATAGGTCACTCATGGAGATGACAAGGTGTATGGTCAAGAGTCAAGCTTTGCCACACAGTTTCTAGCTTGAGGCTGTTATGTGTGCAACATATGTACTTAACAAGTGTCCCACTAAAGCACTATAATCTATCACTCCATATGAGGCTTGGCATGGTTGCAAGCCATCTGTTGCTCATCTACATGTTTTTGGTTGTCTTGCATATGCATTAGTGCTTGGAAAACATCATAGGAAATCAGATAATAAAGCAATAAAATGTATTTTTGTTTGGTATAGTTCTGAAAGAAAAGACTATCATCTGTATCATCCACAAACTAAACGCATTTTGGTTAGTCGTGATGTTGTTTTTGGGGAAGATGCTATGCATCCTTTACTTTCATGTACAAAATAGACATTTGTTAGCTCCAAAGACATGTATGATACTTTGCTACCTCTTTTTACAGGTGGACAATCTAGTGTTGGTCCTAATGAGGCAACTTCTCAGCCTTATGTTTCATATGATGTTCCAGATCATTCTATTTTTTATGCAAATTTACATGATGCACTTGTTGATGATAGAAGTGATATTGAGGAGGCAAAAACTATGCCAAAATGGATGGTGTAGACTTTGCATGACAACAAATTAGATGCACCTCTATCATAGCATACTTGTTCAGGCTCTCATAGTGCCTCTTTTGCATCTGATTGCTATGCTATGGTTGCCTTTAGTCTTTGTGATGAGACTGAGCCTATTTTGTTTGATGAAGCACAAAAGTTTGAACATTGGATGGCTGCAATGCAATCTGAATATGATGCTATCATGAAAAATGGTACCTGTCCTTTATGTGACTCATCTCTTGGCAAGAAGGCCATTGGCACTAAGTGGGTATCCAAGGTGAAGCGTAAACATGATGGAACAGTTGATAGGTATAAGGCTAGGCTTGTTGCAAAGGGTTATGAGCAAGAAAGAGGCATTAATTTTGATGAAACCTTTGCACCTACATGTCGAATGACTACTATTCGTAGCATATGTGTACTTGTAGCTCATCATGGTTGGAATGTACATCAATTGGACATTAAAACAACATTTCTAAATGGTGACTTGCATGAAGAAGTGTATGTTTTTCAGTCTTGTGGCTTTGTGCAAAAAGGGCATGAGAACCAGGTGTGCAGGTTAAAGAAGTCATTATATGGTTTAAAGGAAGCACCACACTTGGTATGAAAAGATGCATGCCTATCTGATTGCACATGGTTCTGAGAACAATTCAACTGAAAGCACCTTATATGTTAAGCGTGTTAATGATGTACTTCTAATCATTGTTGTGTATGTTGATGACGTGCTACTAATTGGTCCTCATGAGAAGCATATTGCTGTTTTCAAGGCGGATTTTCATGCCTCATTTGAGATGTCTGATTCGGGGCATTTGCATCATTATTTGGGCATCCAATTTATGCAAGTTGATGGCGGAATAGCTTTGTGTCAAACGAAATATAGTGACACATTATTGTAGCATTTTGGCCTTGGAGACTATAAACCTATTGCCACTCCTATGGAGACAGGTTTACAATCGAGTCTTCATGATGTTGGAGATGCAATTGATGTTGTTCTCTATCAGCAGGCTATTGGATGCCTGATTTACTTATGCATTACTCGTCCAGATATTCAGTTTGCTATCTTAGAGATGAGTAGGTAGTTAAGCACATCTTTCGCTACTTGAGTGGTATCCGACTACTTGGGTTGTTCTATCCCAAGGGAGGATCACTATTGCCAAATTTGCATGCTTTTTCTGACTCTGATTGGGCTTGTTGCTATGACACTTGTGTGTCCACTAGTGGTTTTTGCTTTATGCTTGGTAGATCATGCATATCTTGGCCGAGCAAGAAGCAGCCTATTGTGGCCACTTTGAGTTGTGAGGCTGAGTATAGGGAAGCTTTCCTCGTGACTGTTGAGTGTGTGTGGCTCAGATGAATTATGGCTGATTTGGGTGTTGGTCAGTCTTTTGCCACTACCATCTTCAGTGTCAGTCAAAGTGCATTGGGAGTTGCAAGGAACCCTGCGTTCCATGCTTGCACTAAGCACATTGAGGTGCATTATCATTATGTTAGGGAGAGGTTCTCTGCTGAAGAGATAAGTTTGACATATGTGCCCACGCAAGAGAACATTGTAGACCTTTTCACAAAGGCTCTACCTAGGGAGAACTTTGAAGCTTTTCACAAAGCTTTGGTCTTGATTCCTTTTGTGGAGTGATTCCACATAGCTTGGAACTTCCTTATACATGAGTGCCAACTCCTTGTTCACCACATCACTCCCAGGGGGGATTCGTTGATATATTTAGGTAGTGATGTGTGTGAACACTCTAGGACTACTGGGTTACCTTTTTCCCTCAGTAGGAGGTTTTGTCCCCTTCGTTTGTATATACGCCTATAGCTCTAATGGGTTACTTATCTTTGTACATTCTAGTGGTAATACATTCAATATTGTGAGTTGTGCTCTAGGCTACTTCTTCGTCCTTGTGTTGTTTGCATGCTTTCGTAGATGTCGAACTCCAACAGGAATTGATTCAAACACTTCACAAATGACACATCACCTTTGTGATTGTAGAGAAGAATTTCACAAGGAACCCATTTACCATCATATGGTGGGATAGATGTAAAGCACGGAACTTGAAAATTCTAAAAGATGAAATTTAAAGGTCTTTTTATTTCATCATAGTAGTGCCACCAAAACAACTTCAAAGTTCACACTCTTATGCTACAATAGACAGTGAAACCTAAAGTCACCTCTCCTAACAAAAATAAATATGAACCTATATTGTTGGGGAACATGAGAATTCATTGGCCTTTCCAAAAATAAAAAGGAAGTTTATAAATATCTTAAGAATGGCAATTGCTAAAATATATATAGAAGGTGACATTCGATTGAATAAAAGAACCAAAAGTCATTTCTAATACATCTCCTAGATAATTTCAAGCTTCAAATAAGTATAATTTTCCTCATGTACTGATCTTTATATATTGCACTTGTTGTATTCTTGTTTTAGGTCATTCTTGTACATTCCTTTTTATGTAATAGAAGAAAAAGAAGAAGAAGAAGAAGAAGAAGAAGAAGAAGAAGAAGAAGAAGAAGAAGAAGAAGAAGAAGAAGAAGATCATTCTTCCTTGCCTCAATCTGTGTGTGTGCTTCTCCTTGAGAGTGAGAGTGTGTGTGTGAGCTCTCTTCCTTATCTCCTTCCTCATGACAAGAAACCCTAGAAGGAAGAAATCAAGCAGTAACTATAATGACACAATCAATGCCTTGATCAAGGCCTTCAAGCACTAGGTCATGAAGTGTCCTTGAGGATACTCTATCTTTGTCCCATCATTTGTATGATTAAGTGTGGTATGTTCATGTTTTGTCAATATTGGAAGACTGCTGGATTCTATGTTGTAGATCCTGGACCTATGGAACTATGGACCTGTGGTATTAGTTATGGGACTACTAAATGGCAAGTGCTGTGCAAAGAAAGAGGCTGCTCATCAAGATCAGAACCTTTACCTTTTATTGAGGGAAAATTATATAGACAAGGAAAAGATAATAGATTTAGAAAGTGCATGGAAGAAGAAGAAGAAGTGATGGAAGTCCTTAAATCTACACATGAAGGAACAGGTGGTGGGCACCTTCCAGGACATATTATGAGCCAGAGAATCCTTGATGTTGGCTTATGGTGGCCTACATTATTCAAAGATGTAGAGGAATGGGGAAAAGCATGTGATGTCTGTCAGACGTGTGGACCCAAGCCAACAAAGCAGAGAAACAACCCCTTGATTATTTCCACTTCTTGGCAACCATTTGAGAAGTGGGGACTAGACTTCGTAGGGCTCATCTACCCTACGTCGGTTCCAAAGAGAGAGAAGTATCTATTGATCGCCACTGACTATGCAACAAAGTGGGATGAAGCTATTGTTCCCCCTGATTGCACCGCTCAAACTGTTGCTGATTTCATTTATCGTAACATCATTTGTAGATTTGGATGCCCCCTTGAAATTTGTACAAACCAAGGTACTCATTTGTGAACAAGGTCCTACATGAAATTTTTAACAGGTACAAAATTCTACATAGGACCTCTTGTGCCTATTATCCAAGAGCTAATGGATAGGCAGAATCCACCAATAAGGTATTAATTGCCATGTTAAGAAAGGAATGTATGTTATAGCCCACTTCCTGGGGCATAGCTTATCAAGGTACCCTATGTCATGGACACAAAGAAAACCATCTAAACCTTAGATTCCATGTCAATTTCTATATCTCATGATTGGATTAGATTTTGGAGAAACTAATGCTTCCATTGCATCTGGAACGTTCCAAAACCCCAAGATCGACTGTCTATTTGTTGAATTCTGACACCCGGAGGTCCTGTTACAAGTCGATGATATGTTGATGATATCATCAGGTCGTAACCGCCATATAGCACCGCCCTTGAACACCTATATAAGGAGGGGTTGGCCACATTCATTCTCAGTCTTACCAATGCCAGTCTTGGGAGCTCAAGGGGCCGTGATCACCAAGTAAGTACTTTCAAGTTCCAGTTCAAGTTCTAGTCTTGTTTCTTGTTCTAGTCTAGTCTAGTCTTGTATCGTGGACTCCTTTCTTGTTCCATTGTAATCTCCTAGTATGAGATCTTTTCTAGTTATTTCTTGTATCCAGTCCATCTCCATGAAGGGAATTCTTGTAACCGAGATATCTTGTTTCCTACCTACGATTCCGGTTTGTGGGATCTCTTGTATCATCTCTAGTCCAGTTTTCCATACCTATCGGTCCCCGGTTGTGGGACATCTTGTATCGATCAAATATTCTTGTATTGTTTTCCCGTCGTGGGTGTTCTTGTAATCAAACGTGTATTTTGGAAATCTTGTCTACTGTAGTCAGAGAGCACAATCTAGTGCTCCCCTAACATTTTGACAAGACTATCTTCATCAAGACCAAGCACCATGGATTCCCTATGCAAGGAGATTCAATCTACCATAAAGGACATGATTGAACATGTCCAAAAGATGAAAAGATTGCTACGACAAGATGATCGATCAGTTTCAAGTTATGCCTTGAATATCAAGATGTTGTTTCATGGAACTACATATCAAGAAGACTACATGGTTAATCAATTTCGAAGTGGCCTCAATCTTGAAGTCAAGTATCTCTTGCAATCCATGCCTCAAGCAAATACCTTGGAGGATGTTATCAATCAGGCAGTTCAATGTGAGAACCAATTATTCAAAGAAAGTCAAGCCCAAGAGCTAGAAGGGTTGAATCATCAAGACAATGTTCTTCAAGAATCCGAATCAAGAACCTTTGAAGCCCAAGGAATCATTACAAATGATATGGAGTATGCATGTTATGAAGATATCAAGAAGGTAAAGGATAAGGAGGAGTTCATGTTCAATCAAGGAGGTGGGTTTACTCAACACTCTTCCTCAAAGATCTTGGAAACACCACAACATTCCACTAGAAGCTCAAAGGATCCATCGCATGAAGAACCCAAGGAAGCTCAAGAGAGACCCAGCCCTTCAACATCGATCAAGATTGAGAATCATGAAGAATTCGAGGTTAATCATGTCTTAGAGTCAAGAATCTCGCGAGGACGATTGGAATGCTTTATTCATTGGAAAGCATATGACAACAGTGATCATACTTGTGAATTTACAGAAAATCTTTAGAGAACAAAAGTCAAGGTTCGTGAATTCCATAAGAAGAATCCAATCAAACCCAAGTTAGAGAACATGGCTACTCCTGGTGGAACTCGTCGCTTGAGGGGGAGGTGATATCATTGACACAAAGGAAACCATCTAAACCTTAGATTCCATGTCAATTTCTATATCTCATGATTGGATTAGATTTTGGAGAAGCTAATGCTTCCATTGCATCCAGAACGTGCCAAAACCCCAAGATCGACTGTCTATTTGTTGAATTCTGACACCCGGAGGTCCTGTTACAAGTCGATGACATCATGATGACATCATCAGGTCGTAACCGCCATATAGCACCGCCCTTGAACACCTATATAAGGAGGGGTTGGCCACATTCATTCTCAGTCTTGCCAATGCCACTCTTGGGAGCTCAAGGGGCCGTGATCACCAAGTAAGTACTTTCAAGTTCCAGTTCAAGTTCTAGTCTAGTCTAGTCTTGTATCGTGGACTCCTTTCTTGTTCCATTGTAATCTCCTAGTATGAGATCTTTTCTAGTTATTTCTTGTATCCAGTCCATCTCCCTGAAGGGAATTCTTGTAACCAAGATATCTTGTTTCCTACCTACGATTCCGGGTTGTGGGATCTCTTGTATCATCTCTAGTCCAGTTTTCCATACCTATCGGTCCCGGGTTGTGGGACGTCTTGTATCGATCATATATTTTTGTATTGTTTTCCCTTCGTGGGTGTTCTTGTAATCAAACGTGTATTTCGGAAATCTTGTCTACTGTAGTCAGAGAGCACAATCTAGTGCTCCCCTGACACCCTATGGGCATATAGATTAGCTCACAAAGAAGCTACTAGATACTCTCCATTCCAATTGTTTTATGGTATATTACCTATTGAACCCTTTGAATTTCTACATGGGTCACCAAAACTAGCATTCATTTAGGGAAAGAAAGATTATGGTGTCTCTGAGAGGCTTGGAGCACTGCACAAAGTGGATGAGATATATCTACATGCTCCAAAACAATTGCGAGAAACTCAAACGAAGAGGAAGAAGGCACATGATCGGCATCTGTGGAACAATAACTTATAAACATGCATGTTAGTTCTTCTCCATAGACCTCAAATCCACACACAGGTAAGGGGAAAATGGCTCCCACACTGGGAAGGACCTTATAGAATTAAGATGATGCAGAATTGGGGTGCAGTGGAGTTAGAGACTCTGAAAGGCGAGGTACTACTACTAGTCAATATATCAAGGCTCAAGGCCTATCATCAGCACAACTGAAGATTTGGGATCACCTTGAACCTACAAATCTGTCCAGGTTGTACATAGCCTTCTCATTCCATTTTTGCTCAAGTTTTAGTAGTTTTTATCCATTTTCATGCATGTTCCTTGATTCATGCAACTTAGAAACCATTTCGCAACCTTTGCATAGGAAAAAAAAATTTAGAAAATTTTTGGGAATTTTTAAGGCATTTTTAGAATTTTTTCTAGCATTTCTTCATCTTTTTCAATGCCATTTTGTTGATAAAATGGAAGAATAAAGGAAGCTCTCTCTGTGGTTTTGAGTGGGAAAGTGGCCTAGAAATATCCAGAAAGTTTTTGAGAATTTTCCTAATTTTTTTGCTTTTTTTTAATTATTTTGGATTTTATTAGTATTTTTTTATATTTTCAGGGTAAATTTCACCAAAAAAAAAAGAAGCCCCCTGGAGACTAAATTTATTTTTCCAAAAAAAAACCTCTCTCTCTCTCTCTCTCTCTCTATATATATATATATATATATATATATATATATATATATATATATATATATATATATATATATATATATATATATATATATCCTCTCTCTCTCTCTCTCTCTCCCCTTGCCCCCCCCACACAATGATTTTTTTATTTTTTTATTTTTATTTATTTATTTTTATTTACTATTATTTTAATTTATTTTTATTTTTTCTTTCCCCCCTGATTTTTATTTTTTATTTTTTATTTTATTTTATTTATTTTACTTATTTATTTAATTATTTTTATTTTCTTTTTTTATTTATTTTATTTATTTTATTAAAGCTTTGCCCCACATGCGCTCAAGAAAACACACACACACACACACACACACATATATATATATATATATATATATATATATATATATATATATATATATATATATATATATATATATATATACATACATACATACATACATACATACATACATACATACATACATACATACATACATACATATATATACATACATACATACATACATGCATACATACATACATACATACATACATACATACATACATATATAAACATACAGATAATATACATGTTTATAGTGTCAAAACAGATACATTACTCCATATAAACATACACATAATATACATGAATGCATACACACATATAAACATACACACACATATAAACATATACACACATATACACACATTTTCAAGGATGGAAAAATAATTTTAAAGTATGGGCGAACAAAAAGTGTCCATCCAATGCAGGTTTTTATTTTTACTTTAGATAAGGTAAGAACATGAACTTGAATTGAATGGACACTTTTTGTCCACACATCTTTTAAAACTATTAATGCATCTTTCAAAATATTCGTGAAAAATTTGATTGTTTGAATGGAAGGATACGATTGTTTGTTTTAATTGGAGGATATGAAATATGTACCTTCATTGAATGATTTGTCGATTCTATCATATGTTCAGTTTAAAAGTGTGAGAAACGGATTTATAATTGCTACTCAAAGAATTTGGCACTATTTATAGGCCATACAATGGTGACTTGGATGAATCGCATGCATAGAGGTTACTCAAGATAGAAATTATAATGGACTAGTGCTAGCAGGAATCCTGGGGTATGCAGTAAACCTCTTGCACGTCAATGATGAGCATCTGAACTTTAGGATACAAAGTGGAAATCATGGTGGCTTGAGAGGATCACTTTTATACAGCTTGTTCAAAGAACTTCAGTGTCTACTAAAGAACCATATATTCTTCCTAGGCATATTGAACAAACATTTTTTTATAAAAACCCAGATTCTTATCCTTGGTGGCAAATCATTCATGTGCAACCTAGAGGTAGGTCATTGTTTGAACAGTTTATTATTAGAGAGATCGAAGAAAGTCCTCTTGATGATTCAGTATCAGATACTGATACATCAACATCTGAAAGAGAAATTAGAATCATTATACGTGATAATGATACTAATTATTTCGATGAAGAGGATAATTCTCTACATGTTGATTCTACTGATGAGGAAGAGGAATTACCAAAAAATTAATCCATCAATAGATGATGTGATTCATGAGAACATAGATTTAACAATAGAAGAAATAAATGAAATCAATAAGGATAATGAAGATGAGACTATATTGATGTCTTACCAAAATCATGGCAATAATGAAAACATATGAGCAAATTAGATAGTAAATTCTACTCTAGTTATCGATCAATAACTTGAAGCTTCTGAATGGATATCAGATAATATATTCTTTTATTAACTTGAATAACGATGAATCCTACTAGAGAGATGAAATCATGTTCTTTTAAGTTAGAACATAAAGCTCGGGGGTATGCCTAATTATTTTATATATAGATTTATCTTCGAGGAGCAAATTTTTATCATGTATGTATGCATATGTGTGTGTATTCATGTGTAGTATATGTATACATATGTTAGTATGCATATAAATATGTATTTCATGTATATGTATGTGTTTGCATGTGTGTGATATATGTATACATGTGTTAGAATGCATATGTGTATATATGCATATGCATTTATGTAAAATATTCATGTATTCATGTAATATATGCAAGTGTTTATAATTGTGTACATGTATATATGTATATGTGTCTATGTGTAAATATGTACATGTAAATATGTATGCATGTATATATATGTTTATGTGTGCATGTAGGCATGTATATGTGATGTGTACATATAGATAGAAAATTGAAAATTATACCTTAATAGTGTCAAAACAGATACATTACTCCATCCAAAACGGTTTTGAAGATTGAGAATAAGTAAGCTCGCACTTAGTCGTGTCTAACGACTTCCTTCATATACATGCTTTAGACATTCCTCTCGAAGATATTTCTCATTTTTAGAAATATCAATGCTCTCACTGTCATTTTGATACCAATCCTCAATAAAATCTGCCATGCCATCATCTTCATAATTGTCACACAAATCTTGTACATTATCGTCTTTCGAATATAGATCTTTCAACCTTGCATATTCCATAGGATTACTTTTGCATAGCCTCCTCATGGAAGCTTCTGATAAATGAGGTTTTATTGGCAATTGTGAATGCTATGGAGGAATATCATCAACATCATCCATTGGAATCTACACATATAAATAAAATTCATTAGTATTCCATAAATGAATAAAAAGTAAACTTTAAATATAAAACTAAGTATATAACTTATTAAATATGGATAGAAAATTTTTATTCTCTCTAGCTCAAAGGTGCTTTTGGAGGTCTACATCATCCATAATTCATTAATAGTTCATCATGGGCATGTAATGTAGTAATAGCATTGACAACTATGTATCTTGATACATCTCTACTCATGGATGGTGATTCATGACTATTTTCATGCTCCTCAAATTTGCAATTAGTCCTTGAACTATTATGTAACCCTCGACTACTATTTATTAAACCTACTACATTTCCATGTGTGTAAGGTCTTCCATCAATATATAATCTTTCATTTTCTGCATGTAAAATCCTTCTACTAGTAAGGGATGCTGCGTTCAAGCATATTCCATAAGTACTCATGCTTTGAACATAACGTGAAAGTCGATGCCAATCTCCCCATCCATATATAGGACCACAAAATGACATAAGAGTGACTTCAAAGTTCGGAGGCACATACAAATCCTCTACAATAAAGAGACCATGACCAACATTAGTAATAGTGGATGGAGCAATCATATAGCGATTACCCCAAAAGTTGAAAACCTCTCCATCTAAAGGAAGTGGTCCTATATTCCATCCTCCATATCTTCTTCTATCATATGTTTGTACTAAAGAACGATCACGAACTGGCAATGGATAATCTCTAGCCGTTTCAGTCTCTAAACCAGGAGATAGAGGATTTCTAGAAACCTCTGCTTGTAATTGATGAACAGCAAGTCCATGACGTGTACGAGGTATATTAACATTATGAGAAAAATTATCATCATCATCATCATCATCGAGCAAATATTCCTGTATATGGTTTTTAAATAAAATAATGATATTAATATATATAAAGAATACATACCCAAGCATTATCACGTTGATCAGGTGATGGTGCACGCTCAAAAGTACCATACTCTGCCTCATGTTCAATACATTCCAATTGTGGTCTTCGATACGTGCCATAACAAGAGTTACAACAACATATAATATGCTCTTGATAGTAAAAATCATCATAAACCCTATCGGAGGACACATGTGAAGTCGTTGCATGGGTAGGAGGTGGTGGAGTACCCTCTGATTGATCAGAATCTGCACATAGCAAAAAATATAAGTTATGTATCCATCAAATATATTTAAAATTAAATGTTTGATATACTTACAATATATAGTCGTTGCACGATGAGGAGACGGTGGTGGAGTTCCATCTGATTGATCAGAATCTACAAATAATGGTATTTGATATTAATAATCTGATTATCTACATACACAAAAAATTTACATATACATATTTACACATACACACATATTCACATATACATATTTACACATACACACATATTCACATATACACAACTACACATTATTGTGGGATAAATGCATGTATTTTGTATGAATGAGTGTATAGGCATGCATGTGTGTGTACGTATATATGTGGATATGTATATGTGTGTTTATGTTATATGTATGTATATGTGTATATGTATACATATATGTATGCGTATATGTTTGCATGTATGTGGATGTGTATGTATGTGTATATATGTGTATGTATTCTGATTTTTTTTCTGTTTGAGATTAAATTAACAGGAGATATTGTATGGTGGAAAAAAAATGAGAGGCGACCTAACATACCACCTGAGACGTGGCAATTTTTTCGTAGACAGCTACGTCTTCAGGAGTCATTTCCTCAGCAGAAGGTACACAAATTAAAAGTTTATATTTATAATTTTTATATATTTTAGTAATTTTTTACATTTAATTTATGTATTTTTTTTCCTTAAATAAACAGGCTGCTGCAAAGAAGAGAGTGGAGTCGGGCCACACATTGCACCTAGGCCAAATGGGCCATAATGGTTTTGTAGTTACATTTGTAAGTATATGTGTTATTGTGAGTATATTTTTTATTTTAGTTAAAATGCAAGCAACTAATCTTTTTTATTTGTTTCAATGCAGCGGAAGGATTATGGCCGATATCCTACGAAACATGAGATTGAGTATGCTACACATTTTGGATATCGGCGTTTGAGCGAGTATATGCGAGATCATCCTGATGCCTTTGTGAGTATTATTAAATTTCATATAATTATTTTATTTTTATGAATGGTTTAATTGTTTTATTTATTTATGTTTTTTATATGTAATACAAGAGTATTATGGAGAGACAGATGTGGATGAGGTGGAGAGACAAACACAAGAGGGACGATCTCGATCGTCACAGGGTGATTATGACGATGAGGATGAGGATGATCAGGATGATCATGATACTGTTGTTGATGATGATGATTAGGATTTTAGTTGATTATGACATTGGATTATATGCATTTACATTGATATATATATATATATATATATATATATATATATATATATATATATATATATATATATATATATATATTTATTTATTATTTATCTATATATTTTTCATTCCAGTTATGTTTTGAATTGTGTGTATGGTATTAAGTAATGAAGAGTTTTTCTCTATTGATTATTATTATTGTTTATATTAAGTATGTGTTTTAATACTTTAATTATATAATTCAATCATATGTGTGTACCTAAGTGTATATGTATGTGTGTGTATATGTATGTGCATGTGTATGTGTGTGTATATGTATGTATGTGCATATGCATGTGTAAGTGTATATGTGTGTATGAATATGTGCATATGCATCTGTATGTGTGTGTATATGTATGTGCATGTATATGTGTAACTCTATGTGTATATGTGTGTATGTGCATGTATATGTGTATATGTAGGTATGTGCATGTGTGTGCATGTGTATATGTGTTTTAATACTTTAATTATATAATTCATTCATATGTGTGTACCTAAGTGTATATGTATGTGTGTGTATATGTATGCATGTGCATGTGTATGTGTGTGTATATGTATGTATGTGCATGTGCATGTGTAAGTGTATATGTGTGTATGAGTATGTGCATGTGCATGTGAATGTGTGTGTATATGTATGTGCATGTATATGTGTAACTCTATGTATATATGTGTGTATGTGCATGTATATGTGTATATGTAGGTATGTGCATGTGTGTGTGCATGTGTATATGTGTGTGTATGTATGTGCATATATATGTGTATATATGTGTATAATGTATGTATATGCATGTGTATATGTATGAAACATGCATGTGTATATGGATGCATTTCCATTTGCATCCATGTGCATGCATGTGAATGTGCATGCATATGGATGTGCATATACATGTATTTATGTATATGTTAATGTGTGTATGTGTGTGTGTGTATATATATATATATATATATATATATATATATATATATATATATATATATATATATATATATATATATATATATATATATATATATATATATATATATATATATATATATATATACACATATATATGCAATAATGCATGCATGCAAGTCTTTTTATGTGGTTGTAGAAATGTTTGTGCATATGCATGTGTATGTGTGTATGTCTAAGTGTATGTGCACATGTATCTATGTGTATATATGTGTGTGTATGTGCATGTGTATATGTGTATATGTGTGAAAGTGCATCTTCATCATGTATAAGTGTATAAGTGCGTATCAATAAGTGTGAGTATGCTATCTAATGAAAATAACACAATTCAAATGATATACAAAGAATAGAAATTGTACTTACAATAGTTAGCCATACTTTTTGTTTGCTTAACTTCTTGAATAACCTGCAATAAAGAGAGAAAGAAGAGAGAGAGAGAGAGAGAGAGAGAGAGAGAGAGAGAGAGAGAGAGAGAGAGAGAGAATGAGAGAGAAAATTCGAAGAGAAAAACATTTAGAAAGAGAGAAACAGAGACAGAGGGAGACAATAAGAGAGAGCTTAGACAAAACAACAATTCTGCATATACTTGCTTCAGCTCTCAAGCGTAGCGCAATTACGAACGTTGAAGAGCTCTTCGACCAGATGTGTGAAAATGCCGATCGAAGAGCCTCCAACGTTTTAATTTTTTTCCGTCAACAGACCGTCATGTAAGCGATGCTACACATCGAGTTGGCATCACATAAGCGACATGTTTTAACATCGCTTATGCGACGCCAAAAAGCGTCGCTTATGCGACGTAAAAAAGTGTTGCTTATACGACGTAAAAAAGTGTCGCTTATGCGACACTATGTAAAACCGTCGTGTTAACAACGCTCTATGCGAGTGTTGCAGACCTCGAAGTGCAGTAGCACTGTTCCTGTTAGTATTCATACCAATATTATGGCCTTTATTTCTGTTGTTGTCAAGTGTTCCTCGTCCATAGGCCCTTCCTTTGAAAGCAATACCTGAAAGAGACAATCCCATATAATCTGATTTCACTTCCTTTAAATCATGTCGTTCTGCACAGGCCGAACAGCTTTGAAGAATGCTGGTCAAGCTCAGGATCTTCCATTTGCGGAAATGATCACTGACGATTTTGCTTTATGGGCTGTTTAATCCTGCGACAAAGCAACGTGAAGCTACCACAATGCGTAACGAAGATGAGGATTACAGAAATGATCAGTGACGATCTTGGTTTATGAACTGGTTAATGCTATGGCGAAAAACGTGCAGCTACCACAATGAGTAACAAGGATGAGGCTTACATAGCCCACGGTTCCTTTGCACACAGGAATGAGGATCACAGAAATCATGATAGATGTCTCTCTTATATACCTGCAGAAAATCGTGAGGTAACTCTTCGTGCAGGCATTGTGCCATCTCCTTCCGCCTTTTCTCAAGAATGGAGTCCATGAGCGCGTCGATGCGCTTGTGATGGCGCCGCCTGCGGCGACTGTTGAAGAAGTCAAGGCAGGCGAGCCAGGGTATGAAGTCTCCTATGGAAGGCATGGCCCCTTCCTCAAGAATGTGCACAAGCTCAACCGGGCTCATAATGGCGTTCTCAGGAAGCTTCGACTGCAACACCAGCAAGGCTGTGTTGGCGGTCATTTCGGAAGCATGTTGGCCAACGGGAACTGGCGTCGTACCGCCATTCGAAGAATCCTGCAGCCGTTTCAGTAGTCGGCGCAGCTCGCTATAACGGATATGCTGAAGTTGCCGCAGGCGCTTGACAGTGAGAAGCTCCACCGTGAGAATTTTTCGGCTCCAGACCGATCGGGGGTTGTAAGAAGACAAAGCAGGGCCCGAATTGAAGCCATAGTACAGATCGTCTATGAATTGGTATCTGCCTCGGTTGGCCAGAATTTTATCCTTCGTGTGCAGCACTTCCTTGGCTAGATCCGCGCTGGAGACGACGACAGTGGGGATGGAGCCTAGCCAGAGGCCTACCAAATCGCCATAGCCTTGATTCCAGGCGAGATCACCTAGCACCTGGTGGGCGCCCCTTTTCAGCAGCATGGCGTTCCCGAAAAGGGGTAGGCCTGGTGGACATCTAGGAAACTTGCTGACCTCCTCTGGTTTTAGTTGCAGCTTACGCCATATCAACAGCAGAAGCACCGATGCCACGGATACCAGAATTAATGCTACTTCTTTGTCTATTGAAACCTCCCACAACATGGTTTTTCCAGCAGAAATCGCCTTAGAGCTACGTGTTGCAGCCGCAATAGCGGCTCTGAGGCAGAACCACTACAACACTATGGCCGACATGCTCACGAGGGCCTCGTGCATCTAGAGGAATTGACAATGCGCGGGGAGGCGATTACGCCCAAATTAAAATTCCCAATGCCCATGAGTCATGACTGAAAGCACTGTAGTCCCATGAGTCATGAGTCATGACTGAAAGCACTGTAGTCTGTGGGTAAGAACGGTCATATAAACACCAGCGCACTCTGGTTGGTACTTTCGCTTCTCTGGCCTGGGGGCAGCAGTTTCAAGACATCGCTCATTTACTACTCCCCAGGGCCGAGATCTCTCTTCCAGCACCAAATCTATAAGTATAATGCCTTCTAGAACATATCAAAATTTCTCATAAGAAGTCAAAGCAATCGGAAGTTCCAGGGCCTAAAATTGACAGGTGTTTTGTCTGTCATTGGCATTTTTACCTGCCAAAACACCATGAATTTTTTTCCACAGAACAGGAAAATTAAATATAGTGCAGGTAAAGAAATACAAATACAACAGAGTGCCGAGCACTAGTGAAAGACTAGAAAGGCTTCTAGAAATTGAATCATGGAAAGCCTTTCAGGAGAGTACAATTTTAACAGAGAGACTTTCCATCTATTGGGTCTAGTCCCTCTAATGACATGAAATTGATGAGAGTTTCTATAGTTGGAGTCACTAAGGCACGACTTTCCATCTATTGGGTCTAGTCCCTCTAATGACATGAAATTGATGAGAGTTTCTATAGTTGGAGTCACTAAGGCTAAGATCTTTCTCCTACTTTGATTACAAGAGAAAAGGTAGTCTTGGGGGAGTTATTAGAGAAAAGCTTCTGATTCTTGCTTTTCCATATATACTAGATTATATGGGCTCTTATCATCTGCCACAGAGCAATATCCGGACTTTTACACTCCCCTAGGAGAATTTCTTTGTATCCAAGCTGAGGGAGACCTTTGGCAGCACAGTAATAATTCAGAAAGATCCAATACTTTTGAGCATTTCTACAGTTAACAAAAATGTGAGAAATGACTTCAAGCTGCCCACAAAAGAGGCAATTTCCTGCACTAATGTTAATCTTCTTAGCTCTGCTTCCTGTCCACAGACCTTGATGAGCAATCAACCAAAGCAGATGAGCTTGCTTCAAGGTAGAGGCAAAGGCCTAGATTGTTCTAAATTTGTACTTCCATTGGAACTAGTTCCATTGAATCTTTCATTTAGAATTAAGCTTGTTGATATCCCAATTTCTAGAATGTCCAGCATTTTTGAAGTTTTTGTAGGTGTCTCCTGCAACCACATCCAAGCCTATCCATTTGTGGTAGTTGTAATTCTCCAACTTGTCAATCAGCCACCTCCTTTTGTCCACCAAAACCTATTTACAAGCAACAGATAGACCATTATAATATTGGAAAAAATTAATGTCCCTCACATGGTTGCAATTACAGAGAGAACTCCAAGTATCAAATCTAGCTTTTTTGCACTTGTTCATCCTAATGGACAGAATAAGAGGGTTAGCAGCAATAAACCACCCAATCCACATAGAACTTTGCATGATAAAGGAAGTATTGTTCTTAAAGTAAACAAGGATTCTATAATTTCTCTTGACAATCATCTAGGCATTCCATAAAGAGCATAAGAGTTTACTTCCCTTAGGAGTAACTTGGACAGGAGAGGTAATGACATCCCAACAAGTGAGGTTTGTCCAGCTTTTATGCCCTGAAACATAAAACTCAGCAACATTCCTTTTAATTAGGGTAGACCAGAAATCATTAGACTAGTGGCCCTTAGAATCCACTTGGCAGCCATTTGGATGGCCATCTTAGAAGGGCAGATTAGCAGTACAAAACAATTGAAGACAAAGCATGAAATTTTTAGCAGACAAGTTATCAGCCAAGTTAATCATGTTAGTATCATCAGCAAACATCTATAGGCCAATAGGGGAGGGGGCACTAGGAATAACCAGACGTTTGATAGTACCCTGATCCATACAATATATAATCAACCAACCTAGAGAGTCACTAGTAATAGCAAAAAGGAGAGGAGCAAGGGGACAACCTTGTCTCATAGACCTATACAACTGAAAGGGGTCAGAGAGATAACCATTCATAGCCACTCTAGAGTTAGCATTGCCAAAGAGAGTACTCGTATACTTGATAAACCTTCTACCAGCTCCAATGTCCTGGAGAGACTGAAGGATAAAATCCCACTCAATACGGTCATAAACCTTATCAAAATCAACTTTGAAGAAGAAAGATTCAATCTTATTATCTTGAGCAAATTCAAGACCTTCCCAAATAGAAATAATAGCATCCAAAATATATCTTCCTTTGATAAACTCTTTCTGCTCAGGAAGAATGATGAAATCCATAATAGGGCTAAGTCTTCTGGCTAAGGAAGAGGCAAAAATTTTATACATAGAAGTCAGACAAGAGATAGATCTCCAATTGTTTAAGTCATCCTTAGCCCCTTTTTTGTGAACCAAATTGATGACCCCATAATTGATAAAGGTAGAAAGAGTACCCCTTCTAATGGCCTCTTGCCACACCAAGAGAATAATGGGCACAATAAAATCAACAAGCTCATGAAAAAATTCATTAGGTATACCATCAGGACCAGGGGATTTACAGGGTTTCAATTTAGTAATGGTTTCTCTAACCTCACCAATAGAGAGGGGCAGGTCCAGGAGAGAAGCCAGATGCTGAGGAATCATTTTTTTCCTTTTAAGAGCAATGGTGGCCCTGGCTCTCTGGATGTCCTCCCCTCTCTTGGGAGGCCTAGAGAAAACATTGGTAAAGAAGCCAATGGCCTCGTGCGAATTCTCCTTCATAGAAGTAGAATACCCACCATCTCTTTGCTTCAACAAGGGAACAAAATCCCTAGCCTTTTTCTTTTTCATAAGATCAAACATGTGTTTATTAGGTCTGTCAACTTTCCCAGGTCAAAATTCTCTAGAAGTAGCAAGAGCACCACTAGCCAAGATATAATCCTCCCACCTCAACCTATCCTGGAGTTTAATCCTTCTAGTAGGCTCGTCAAGACTTTCATTTTTAATGTTGTCTATCTCTCTTATAATCATCATCCTTCTTTGTTTTCTGATTTCCTTAGCCCGAAGCTTGTACCTATAGAAAAGAGACTAAATGTCTCTTATAGCTCTTTCCCAAGCAACAAAATGAGAACACTTAGAGGGAAAATGCAAATTGAAGATATTCATGGTCTTCTCTTTAACACAATCAATTTTCAGAAGGGAAGCATTCAAATGAATCCAACCAGCTTTGTAATCATGAGAGTTTCTAAACTTAATTTAACAGCCAAAGGATAATGATCAGACATCTGAAGAGAAGAGTCAATATAACACTTGTGCTGCCAAAGGTCAATACAACAAAGTACCACAATTACTTGTGCACTTAACCTATGTGCCACTACTTCACCTTGTCTAGTAGCTTGCCCATGTGCACTCCTTACATTCAAGCCTCCAATTAAGGTTGAAGTCTTAGTTATTTCTACTATCAACTTGTGAAACCTCCTTGATGGTACTACGGTCACACTTTGTTTGCCCCAAGAATGCTTCTTTGTTGTGTGGATTCCTCTTACATATGTCGCTTCGCTTCCCAACTGCTTGTATATCTTGTTTTCCCAAGAACCTTCTCACATAGAGACCAAAGATTCCCTATTTTATCTTGTAGTGACTTTATGGAAAAACAAAAATTTTAATGGGGTCAGTACATAGGCTTTTGTAGTTTTTGTAAACACTTCACTTTTGGTCTTAATTCTCCAAAATGTGCACATAACGGAGGGCTCATGTGATCCTTCTAGACACTTCAAAAATCTTTGAAACTCTTTTAAAAAGACCCTTTGCAACTTTTGTTTAACTTTTATGGGCAAGATAGTTGTGAGCATACCCCTTGTGCACTACATGTGCACTTATGTCCTTGGCCACATGTTCACCTATGTCCTTGGCCACATGTGCACCTATGTCCTTGGCCACATGTGCACCACTTTTGGATCACTTTTCTAAGTTAGCACCACAATAGGCTCAATAGTCCCACTATAGTAAAACCTTAGAAAGAACATATGAGGAATAGGGAACTACTGCAAGGTAGCTTCAAAACATAACTCCATAGCAAGTAGCCAAGCTGGATGAAGAAATATGAAGTTGAATTAATGGCAAAGAAAAAGAGGGGATGGGAATGGTTGGATTAGACAATGAAAGGGAGGGGTATGAGTGAATAAGGAAGAGATAGGGAGGCTTAGAGTGGGTAGACCATAGGGACAAAACTGAAAAATGAGAAGAGGCATGGGATGCATGTGAAAAATGTGAAACATGTGGAAAATTAAAGAGGGAAGTATCCATGTGAAACACGTGCAGATAAAAGGACACATGTTAATGTGGATAAAAAAGAGGGGTTTTGACCAAAAGAAGGAAACACATTAGGAGTTTCTTTCAAAACCACAAGAAGAAAAGTCTCCATAGGTCAACCAATCTTCCTTCATCCACATCCTCAGTCAGAAACATGGTAGCCCGAGTAGACTTAGAAACTTTGTTTTCTCAATTGAACATCAAATTTCCTACCTTTAGAGGATTAGCACATCAACATCCAAACGAACATGACCAGAGGTTTTTAGCCATATGTATAACAAGGGTGTTAATGGAGAGAGACGATGATTTTTCTATCCTCTTTCTAGCAACATTGGAAGGCCTAGCAAAAAAATGGTCTAGTCAGTTTCTTGACAACCATTTTGCTACTTGGGACTTAATGAAGGATTCTTGTAAAGTACAATTCCAACAAGGAAACACAAAAAAGACATAATTGAAGAATTAGAGAACTTATGAGTGAGTGTTGGAAAGATGACTCCTAAATTCATTACTAGAGCCAAAGCACTTATGGAGAAACCACCAGATTCTTCCCATGATTTTTTTGTTAAAAAGTGGCTTGATAAGCCATTGCCAGTGTCCACATGGTGCAAGATCAAGAAATTGGCATTCACTATATCAACAATTGACGCATTCATTACCACAACAACAAGGTTGGAGAAAATTTGACACGAATATGGAATCATTTCTTCTAGCCTACTATACCTCGTAAAACTTGAAAACCTCATAGCACAATTGAGGAAGGAGCTTGAGATCCTAAGAAGAAACAAGGCCCACAAGGAAGAAGAAAGTGTAGTGACAGAACTAAGGCACGAAATTGAAGCCTTAAAACTACAAAAAGAAAAGCAAGCCCATGCAAAAGAATTGACATAACATCATCAGGAGCTACAAGAACTTTGTGTAGTGAGTAAATTCAAAAGTGGACTATGGTGCACCATTTGTAGCAAATAGGGCCATGTGGTAAGTGAATACCCTATTTTACGTATGAATTACCAGTTATGGAGAAAGCTTGGCCATGAAGCCCAAGAGTGTCACTTAAGAGGGATTCCTACACAAGCATACTAGGGACAAGGAGGAGTCCATCAAACACCAAATAAAATTGTTGTTGTTGGAGAATCAACCACAAATTGGACATAAATTTGAAGATCAAAGTCTAAGAAGAAAAGCACATGCCTATATGAAGGGACAATTTTTCACATGTACTATATTTGTAAAGTTAGACTTAACTTTAGTTCTAGAATTTTCAAAAGTCACGAGATTGAGAAAATCTATATAAGTTAGTTTGTATCAGCTGACATGTTGAGGTAGAGAGAGAGAGACAAGAGTGAAAGAGATATTTTGTATGACTAAGTATAGTCGGGCTTCTCTGAGTGAGAAAGCACATGTAAACATTTTGAGTTTCCATAGCTATCAGAAGAAATAATAGACATTCTATGTAGGAGACTCTCTCCTCCATCTCCATGCTTTGCCTATTCTCGTAATGAGTTCAAAATTTCAAGTTTTCCAAGCAACTTGATGCTTGGCATCGAGTTTGTGGTGATAAGTTCTTGTTTTATTCTCTGAGTTTTATCTACTGTTAAATCTTCTTGAAAACATGAGGTTTCTGGAGCAAGACGATGCCTGCCATCGAATTTCAGTGTAAAGTCAATGCCTAGCATCAAATCCCACATAAAAGTGGTTTTCTTCATACATGGTGTTCACGGGGGTATTTCAAGTGCGGAAAAAATGGTCGAAAACACACCGACTCGATGCCTGGCATCGAATTCTTGTTGCAAGTCGATGCCAAGTTGAAAAATTTTATTTTTAGATAGACGCTTTTACTAAAATAGGCAAAATTTCCTAGTTTGATAGTTATACATAGTCATCTTTTGAAGGCCATAACTTGGTGCGTAGTGAAGCATAATTTTAGATAGGTGCTTTTACTAAAATAGCCAAAATTTCCTAATTTGACAATTATACATAGTCTTGTGAAAGCTGTTCTCTTTTTCTTTCATCCAACAGAAAATACTGGTTAATTAGTATTTTTGCTAAGAGAAATAAGCAAAAGAGTGAAGGTATGTCATTTTAGTGACTATAAATTTCCGTAGAAGCAAAGTTCGTAGTTTAAGCAACCTTTTCTCAAAGTTTGGAGAAGCATTGAGTTAATAGTGACCATAGAGGTTGTATAGTGTCACATTAATTCATTTGTTGTGATGTTTCATACATCAACAAGTGGGATCATATCAGAAAGTTCTAGAGAGCAGAAGCATCAAAGGTACGAGCAGTTCTTGAAAGGTTTTCATTGAAGTTTGAAAGCTAAAGCATTCAAAGACACAAGGCATCAGAAGATTACTTCAAAAGTATATTTATACACAGAGAACTCCAAAAGGTTTTATTCCTTATCCTTTAAAATCACATGTTGAAGCAGAAGCAAAGAGTTATGGCAGATCATGACTCCATTGACAAACTGGACAGAGATAATTATCCTGCATGGGTAATGAGAATGGAAGACTTACTTATGAGTAAGGATCTTATGGTGTACATAATAGTTGAAGAAGAGAAGCCAGTATTTGAAGATGAAAGTCGACCAAAGAAAGAAGAACTAGATGCTTTAAAGCATTGGCAGAAGAAGGATGCAAGTGCAAAGGACAACATCTATAATATAGTTTCAGATCATTTGCTACTAGACATTAGAGGATTGGAAGTATATGAAGATACATGGAATGCATTAGAATATCATTTCCAAAGTACTATCAAAGCAAGAAAAGCAAGTCTATGGTGAGAGTTTACTACATTCAAGAAGACGCCAAGTCAAAGTATTAGTAATATGTCACTAAGATGAAGGATCTAGCAGATAGTCTTGGATCCATAGATGAAGATATTGAAGATCACATATTGATTACTCAATTGCTTGAAGGCTTGAGAGGAGATGAAAGGTGGAAACCTTTTCTGTTGTCAACAGAACTTTCTTTGAATCATTATGTTCCAGATTTGAATCAATTGCTTGGTTTGATGCTCACATTTGAGCAAACCTTGAAGGGAGATGGAGATAAAGGAAAAAGTTCTGCAATGTACATGAAGAACAAGAAGAAAGGAGATAAAGGTAAAGCAAAGGATGAAGAGGAATCGAGTTCTCAAGTTTATTATGCAAGAGGTAAATGCACTGGCAGAGTAAGAGCAAGACGCTTTGGAAGAGGAAGAGGTAATCAGAATAACAATAAGAAGGCTTGTTGGATCTATGGATTGAGTAATCATTTGGATCATGACTGTTGGCATAATCGGCAAGGATCAAATCAAAATCAAAATAACAATAGTACAGGTAGAGGTGGAAGGATTCAAAGTTATTCTCAAAGAGGTAGACCAAATCAAAGAGGAGGCTATGGTAAAGGTGGAGGAAGAAGTTGGGGACATAATCAATCTTACAACACCACCTATTACAATTATGCAAACGACACAGAATGAAAGTCATACATCATTGATGATGAATTCAATCAGAACATTAGAATGAAAGTCATACATCATTGATGATGAATTCAATTCAATGGAATGACTCCACATGAAGCTTGGTGGGGTAAGAAACCAACACTACATCATTGTAAAGTGTTTGGATCAATTGCATATGCTTATGTGCCATCACAACTTAGACATAAACTTGAACGAAAGGTAGAAAAATATGTGTTCATTTGTTATGATGAAAAATAGATGGGTTATAGGTTATGGAATCCTCTAACCAAAAAATTTCTTGTTTCTAGAGATGTTACATTTGATGAACAAAACGGTTGGTATGCATATCAAAGTCATACAATTGAAGAATTTGAAGAAGAGGTAGGAAGATGTGAGAAAGGAAAATCAAGTGTGCTGGTGAATGGAGATGAAGAGTATATGCAAGCAAGTACATCCATAAATGGATTAACAAGAACAAATGAAGAAGCTCTTATATTTGATGAAGAGGTGTATCTAGACACACATGAAGAATGTGAACCAAGGAGGTCAAGTAGGAAAAGAAGGCAACCAGAAAGGTATTCTAATGATGCTTCTTACATAACTTATAATAACTATGCATATACGATCAAAGATGATGAAGAACCTCATAACTATGATGAAGCAAAAGGTAAGAAGCAATGGGAAGAAGCAATGAAGGAAGCATTCAATGCATTAGAGGACAACAAGCCTTGGGAACTTGTTTGTAAACCAAATGGTAAGAAGGTGATTGGATATAAATGGGTTTATAAAGTGAAGAAGCTTGGAGATGGAAGTATAGCCACATACAAAGCTAGACTGGTGGTGAAAGGCTATGCCCAAACTTATGGCATAGATTATGATGAGACATTGAGTCCTATAGCTAAGATGTCAACTATCAAGACAATCATTGTTATTGTAGCTTCAAAAGGATGGATTCTGAGTCACTTGTATATAAAGACTACATTCTTGAATGGATACATACCAGATGAGGTATACATGGAACAACCTCAAGGGTTTATAGATTTCAGGTATCCAAATTTTGTTTGCATATTGAGAAGAGAATTCTATGGATTGAAGCAAGATCAAAGAGCATGGAACTATAGACTGGTGAAGTACCTCAATGATCTTGGATATCAAAGTTCAAAAGCAGATCCCAGTCTACTCATCAAAAGAACAGAGGAAGGTACAATCTACATTTGTATTTATGTAGATGACATTATAATTACAGGTGGTTCAGATGAAGGAATCAAGGAGGTAAAAAGATTACTTGAGAAAGAGTTCAAGATCAGTGATCTAGGAAAGTTATCATACTTTCTTTGTATGGAAGTCACTTATATAGATCATGGCATATATGTATCACAAGAAAGGTATCTTCTGAACCTATTGAAGAAGTTTGGTATGGAAAATTGCAAAGAAATTTCAACTCCATTTGAAGGTAATCACAAACTTAGTAAATATGATGGTGCAGAATACAAAGATACGAGGAAGTATCATCTCTTGTGGGCAGTTTGATATATGCTACACTAACAAGACCTAATCTTAGTTATGCAATGGGAGATCTTTCACAATTCATGCATTGTCCAAAGAATCCACATTGGATTGTAGGTCAAAACGTTCTCAGATATATCAAAAGAACCATAAAGGAAGGATTATATTATCCTTTACTTTAGATTTGAAGTTGAGAGACTATAGTGACTCAAACTGACTAGGTAATCAAGATGACAAAAGATCAACACATGGATACATGATATCCATTGGTGATAAACTTGTAAGTTGGTGTTCAAAGAAACAACATATAGTAGCATTATCATCAACTAAAGTTGAGTACAAAGGACTTGTAGAAGCAACTAAGGAGGTCATATTGATGCAGACATTATTCAAAAGCTTGGATGTTAATCAAGGTATACCTACAATACATGGAGATAACATGAGTTCACTTTATCTTGTAGCAAATCCAGTATTTCATGCAAGAACAAAACATATAGAGATACAATATCATTTCTTGAGAGAAAAGGTAATGGAGAAAGGAATTGAAGTGGAGTACATTTTTACAAAAGATCATATAGTAGACATAATGACAAAGAGCTTGCATGGTGTGAAGACCAACAGATTCAAAAGCATGGCAGGAGTAAAAAGAAAAGAAGATGATATGAAGAAACAAAGAATGTCAATTAGTGATTGAGGGGGAGCTGTTGGAGAACCAATCATAAATTGGACGGAAATTTGAAGGTCAAAGTCTAAGAAGAAAAGCACATGCCTATGTGAAGGGACAATTTCACACATGTACTATATTTGTAAACTTAGAATTAACTTTAGTTCTAGAATTTTCAAAATTCATGAGATTGAGAAAATCTATATAAATGAGTTTGTATTAACTAACACGGTGAGGTAGAGAGAGAGATAGAAGTGTTATAAATTATGGAATATGTTGAATATGGAATTGTTGGAGTGTTAATTTATTAATGTATTAATGTGTTTTAGTGTTTTGATATAGCAAGTAAAGGTTTGTGAGGAGCATGAAAAGACGTGAAAGGGCAGACATCAATAATCCAACTTATAATTTATTTGTTTGTAAATAAACCTACGTAGAGGGTTCTATTGTTAGAAATAGTTAGGAAAATAGTGGTTAGAACTTAAGGGTCATTGTAGACGGTGATTTCGGTTATTGAAAGCAAAGGCATTCTAGAAAAGTTACCAACTTTTAGTTTCATGCTTGCTTTTCGAAGCCGCTCTCATCTAACCACTCTTTTCGACATAATAAAAAATTCATGTAAATACATGCACTCTGTGGACCGTCGAAACAAAGTGCATGGGGGGAGATTGCACCCAATACTCCATTTTGTCTCATCTTCATGCATATCTATTTCTCGGTGTTTTTTCAACATTCATAACCTCTGTGTGCAGGTGAGCAAGATCTTGACAATAGTGGTATCAAAGCTCTACATGCGTCAATACGGAGGGGTCTGTTTCGCTGTTCTCTGTTCGTGATTTCGATTCTGGTTCCCATTTTTATTTTCGTTTCTATTTCTGTTTCCAGTTCCGGTTCCTGTTCCTGTTCCAATTCCAATTTCTATTTCTGGTTCACTTCAGTTTCAAAACCACAACCTATGTTTACACCTATGTTTATAGCTATGTTTGCTCCTTCGACTTACTCCAAGGCGTCAACTAAGGCATAACCAAGGCATTACTTTGGCATCTTTGGCATCTTTGGCACCCAAGGCTCCCTTGGCAACCATTGGCTACATGCGGACCAATTTTAATGTATGAGTGGCAATAAGGATTTTTAGATTCACCAAGGTGGGAGGATTTGAACCCATAACCTCATTCACAAAGGGAAGTGCTTTACCACTACACTCTCTCTTGGAGTTGTCACTCAAGTTCTGTCCTCTTAGATTTAACATAAGTAGTAGCTCTTTCTTACTTTTTCAAGAAGGCTTGGCAAGGCAGCATGGCGTAGCGCGATGTGGCATGTCTCAGGGTACATCCTATCAGGGTACATTAGGGTACATCTTATAAGGGTACATCACACCAAGGTACATCCTTCTAGGGTACATTCTGCTAGGGTACATTCCCCCAAGGTACATCCCGAGAGGGAAGCACTAGATTAAGGGTCCAAGATAACTTGCTTGGGTGAGAACTAGGTTCAAGAAACTAAGGTTGAGAGCAAGGAAAGTTCTTAGCAAGAGGGTTTTGTTATTTTCATAATCATGGACCCTAAGAACATCATGGAGGATTTCAGCAATTCACCTCTACTTGAGGCAACACTCGAACAACAACTAGAGCTTTTGTGGCATGAGCTTTCAGGAGCTCAGAATGAGATCTGGTAACGTGATGAAGTCCTCCAAAAGATACAAACTGATGAAGACAACCTTACGAGGGTAGTAAAAGCTATTGTTTATGCCCAATCTAATGTTACTAATTCGAAGATTGGTGTTAGAAATTACTAGTTTCTATGGTTTGATGGCCATAAGGATGGGCCCTTAGTCCTTTCATGGTTGTCAGTTTTTGATGATTTTTATACTGATGAAGCATTTGTTGAAAATGAAAAAGTCAAATTTGCCACTAACTATTTAGTAGGAAAAGCTCAACTCTGGTGGAATGTCCTATGGTAGAGTACAGATCGTCCAACAACATGGAAGGCTTTCCAAGATAAATTGAAGGATTATTTTCTTCCTCTGCAATACCATTTACATGTTTGACATGCATGGATGACCCTTAGTGACACAATCACTACCTACACGAAGCGATTCTGGCAAAATTTACTACTTGTTCGAATGCTTGAAGATGTACCGCAGGATAGCGTGCAACAAAAATACGAACATGGTTTGGAGGTGGGAATCCAAGCCAAGCTTCACACCCTATGACCTACAACCCTCAACAAGGCTATATCTTTCACCTATGATGCAGAAAAAGAATTCTAGTCCATAACCAAGTCAATCCGTCTATAACAACCACATCAACGACCACTTTTTATTAAACCAAATCTTCCTATGAAACATAATTTTAATGCCCCATCTTACTCTAGTTTTCCTCATCCACCACAATCCAACTACTCAACTCCACCTATTGCTTCATCTCTCCAACCAACCAAACCACCTACCCTTCAAACTTCAGTGATGGATGTCCAACAGAAGCGACCATGTATCACCTGCTAGAATTGTGGTAAACTTGGACATACAAAAATAAGGTGCCGATTGCGACCTCTTCTCATGAAACCTTCTACAACACAATTGCATAAGATGGAGGTCCATAATGAAGAAATTGCTCCTATTTGGATGGAGGAATCACTGGAGAAGGACTTAAGTATCTTGGGTAATGATATCTCTCTTCACTCTCTACTTTGCATGTAGGGTAGAATAAATAACAAAACTAGTTAAAATTTTACATGATGATGGTAGTTCACATGATTTCATTTTACATTTATTAGTACAAGAACTTAAATTAAAAACGTTTCCTCCCTTGTATAAAGTAAAATCTGCATTTTAGGGTAATTGTTATAATGTAACACGAGAAGTGCAAGATGTTACGATTAGCATAGGCCCATATGCTGTCAGGAACATTTTTAATTGCACCTTTGCAATCTTACGATGTTATACTCGGTATGCCTTTTCATCACCATTATAACCCATGCATTGACTACCATACACATAACTTTAACTTTGAATTTAGAGGTCAAATCATTACTTTTGTCTGCATGTCAAAACATATAAGCTGCCTTTCTTTCTCTCAATGCACTTCTTTGTCAAAACCTACTAAAACATGACCAAGTATAATGCAAAACAAGAATTCTTCACACAAGATGTTCGTAGTAGACTCGTCTTTGGGTGTAGAGGATAAAAGTAGGAAAAGTATATGGAAAATATAAGAGAGAAGGATTTCTTACTTTCCCTTTGGAATTGTTGGACTTTCTTCTTCTACATCTTTCTTCCACCTGATGATGATGTCAACATCTTCAAACTTCTCTTCCATACCTTTTGTTCTCTTCATCTTGAAGTAGCAAGCACTCTTAACTTCTTCAAATGAATTTTTCTCTTCCTCTAGTGCTAAGATTAAGAGACAAAATAGACATGGAAATGGAAGTGAACATAGAATCATGTTTTACCATCTCCTCATAACTCTAAATCAAAACTCTGCTTCAAATGTGACTGATATGATTGAATTTACCAACCTTTTGGCTAAATGTTGAATTACCTCTCTAGTAACTCTTGAATCAACACTTATTCACGGCTCACAAAATAAGGATCATTATCAGATTTGAAATGTTGTGGCTGCCATCACATTGTTGATTGCATGTTCGATTGCATGTAGAGTAGTTACATAGTGCATTCTTACTGATATTTCATGACCAAATTTTTATTTTTATTTTTTTATTTGTATTTATCCTTTTTTTCTTCTTTTTTTCATATTGGATATTAATTGTCGAAAGTTTGATAGGGCCATAATTTGGACCCATTGATCATAGTTGGTAGAACTTCACTAGCCAACGTGGCCAACCGAAAAAACTTGGTCCGCACAGTTTGTGAATCTAGAATGGACCTTCCACCGTAATTTTATTTTTCTCATTTTTCTCTTCATTTTTGAGTGAAAATATAGCACCAAATCTCTAGGCCGAAAAATCTTTGTTCGTAGATTTCGGTCATGCCACTTCTTCTATCGACTCTGTACCTCCAATAATAGTAAAAAATTGTGATACTAGTGTTCGTCTAGTTGTCATAATTGATCCATTCTGTAAGCAAAGGAGTGCTCTAGAACTAATCTCTTTTGTACCGCAATCCGGAGATTTGGTACTACAAATTCAAATGGGAGGAATGCCTCCTGTCCGTAGAGCAATTTAAAAGGTGTACTGTTGACTCAAAATTTGTAGAAAGTCATGTAGGCCTAGAGTATAGTGGAAAGCATAATTTCCCACTGATATGTCGAATCTAATAGCATCTTTTGTAGCATATGCAATAAAACCTTATTGGTACTCTCCGCCAATCCATTTTCTCTTGGGTAATAGGGAGAATTGAATTTATGTTTAATCTGATACTCCAAAGTGAGTTCAAAAATTAATTGATTTAAAAACTGAGTTTCCCTATCATACACTATTTCCAAAGGAAGGCTGTACCGAGGAAAGATTTCATTTTGAAGTTTGTTCTCTACTATATGTGCAGTCGCCTGTTTGGTCGCCCAAGCTTCCACCCATCGAGTACAATAATATGTACATGTCAAAATATATAGAGTGCTTGTTCGAACTGTTAGCAGCTTAATTGCACCTATAAAATCCAAGCCCCATTTTTGGAAAGGTTTGTGCAGAAGGTTTGGCTGCAACGAAAAATGCTGACTATCTTAGGATTCACCAGTGCATTGGCACGGATCACAATTTTGCACTACATGCTAAACATCTGCATACATAGTAGGTCACCACAATCGAGACTACTGAATTTTTTGGACTGTAATACGATGGCTAAAGTGCCCACCGGCCTCACTTGCATGAGCGTTCGAAATGACTACCGGCACCTCATGGGGAGGTATGCAAGGTAACCAAATTCTGGTAGGGTCGTTATGGTACAACTATCCCATAATAATTGTGAACCTACAACTTCGGATTCCAAGTTTCTTCCTTGTCGTTGACTGCAAATAAGATGGACCGATGGCATTTTCTAGAAAACTTAACATTTCCTCATACCAAGTAATAAAAATGAGTGTAGTTTAGCCCTGACAATTGATTTTTGTGCACCATCGGGTTTTCAAGCATTTGTAAGGTATCGTATTAAGTCGAAGGAACTAGGGCTAACCCCAACTCTAGCGGGGGTTCGCTGCTGCTGCTTTGGCCTGGTTCAACAGGGTATATTTCTTCTTGCCGTTGGCTCTACTGGTCAGTTCTGTTGAATTCCCCTTGCCACAAGACTTTGGTTAGCTTGCCATCACTCCACTCAAAGAGAAAGTCCTTCAAAAGCCTCGGAGGTAAGACTCTAGTTTCCACCCAATACAACACCATCCAAAATGGTAATTGCATCTTTGAGGGGAATATCTTCAAGTTTCAATGTTGCTAGGGTCTCCTAAACAAATTCATCTAAATACTCATGATGATAGGTTTTTTTCAAGTACTCCTTACTGCTTCACAACGGCATCAATCCACTTTGTACTTTGATTTTCTACCCCATCTCATCATGGTCACCAAAATGTTAGGCTCTTACGGTTTAGTACAACGCTGAAATATTCGAAGTAATGGGATTCGAGAATGGGGATTTACGAATACACAGTATTCATAAACATGTCTTTCTATTCCTTACAATTGCGTTAAAACTTCATACAGCAGCACTTCGTTACACTAGTAGGATTTAGATAGAAATATATTATGGCAACAAAGGGTAGATCTTTAATTAATGTAGATACATAGCATTGAAATACACTATATCTTTTCAGGTAATACTCTGAATAACATCTGATAGACTTCGCCGATTTTAGCACTCTGTGTATTTCCATCCTCCATACTCGCTTCCTTTGATAATGCATATCGTGATGAGCAACACCGAACTTCTTCGTAATCCCCTTACACCATTCCGTATTTTTAGAATACAATAAATCATCATAATCTCGGACTCAAGAAACTCTTAGGATCTCCATAAATTCCCAACTTCTCATTACATAAGAAAAAATACATTTTTACAAATAAAGTGGTCGTCCACACCAGCTGCTAACAATATGCATGATCAAATAGGCAACATATATGTAAATGAACAAGCAACATTGACAACATGTAAAGAAAGGAAAAAAAACAAGTATCAATATGAAGTGGAAGTGAATGTATTGGTAGACTAAGGATGTAGAAACATGCAATAGCAGGAGCTAAGACTTCAACAATTATGCTTTTGATACAAGATAAATATGCACATTTATATATGAAAGTCATGTTACCCAAAAAAAAACTCCAAATCTACATGCACTATCTTTCTATAATCCTTTATTATAGCAATTTCTTAGTAGATAAATTACTACTTAAGATACAATTTTACACAAGTAGAGAAATCATCATTTGCCCTTTTGACTCAAGTGATGTGGATATGCAATGCAATGCAAAGATTGAAAGGAAATATGCATGAAGTGAAAGTGGAAACAAGAAAGAATGGGTCAAAAATGGAATGAACTTGAAGAAACAAAGCAGCATAAACTTGAAAAAGAAATGATATTTTTATTTTTATATTTTCTTTATTATTATTATTTTTAATTTTAATTTTTATCATGGATACTCTTGTTTATTGATTGGCCTTGTTGTTGTCATCTTCTTCAATGTCCTCATCTAAAATGTACTCGTCATTATCTTGTTTCTTGAATACCTTTATCCTTTTATGTGCAATCAAAGTTTTTAATGCAACACCATTTAATTCACAAAGAGCATACGTGCCATTGTTGTTTACTTTTGATAGAATGTATGGCCCAAACCACCGTCGGGTGAGTTTTTTGCGTGCATCATATTGAGATTCAAATGCACTATCATAAATGAGCATCCAATCTCCTACTTCGATCGAGTTAGGATGCAATCAATGAGTTTTATCAAAATAATGCTTGTTCTCCATTCTAGATTCTCTTAATTTTTCAACGGCATCATCAAGTCTTCATTTATCTTGTTTTAAATGTTTAATGTGCAAACTCAAAAAATCATCAATAAACTAGGGCAAACTTGAACATGCAGAAATATGAGACTGAATTGGAAACAACGGTTTTTGACAGTACATGAGTTCAGTAGGCATATACCCAGTAGTACATATGCATGTCATTCTATCTTCCCAAAGTGAAAAGGTAAGAATCTAGGCCATTGTTCAATGTCACCGTTACATGCTTTAGATATGACTTTCACAATAGGTGGATGCCCTCTCTCTATTTTACCATTGGCCTCTCGATTATATGCAGTGGTGAGAGACAAACGAATACCGTGATGTTCAAACAACTCTTTAGCTTCTCTCACATTTAACTCTATGTACCCAGTGCAACTTATGACATCTTCAAGCAAGAATTTGCAAACATTGGATGTGGTCTTAGATCATAGTGCACATCCCTCTACATGATTAGTTAAGTCCTCTCTTGCAAGTACAATGTAACACATTTTGTCAATACCTTTAGGCATAATTACGAGATCTACTACCCACTTGTAGTGAATACAAGGTGGATAAGTAGGATGCAAAGGGTCTCTATGTTTGAATGACGAATGAAGTTGACAAGTAGAATATGTAGAAACATAGTTACTAATGTCAACATACATCTTAGGCCAATAGTAGGTACTTCTAATTTTTTCATATGTTCCAAATAATCCTTTATGACCTACCCATAATGTCTCATGCATTTCCTTCATTACTTGCAACTAAAGACCTCATTTTCCTAGGACTCTTTGTGGATTCTTAACCTTACCCTTAGCATGTCTCCAAAGATAACCATTATGTAGGAAAAAATTGTAAGCTCGTTTCCTAATGTTACGGATTCTATTCATAGTCCAACTAGGTAATGGTTGTGGTGTACTCAAGTACTTTCCTATGTCTCTCCATCATCTTTGTACTCAGACTCATGAAATTGATCATACTCATATATATGTGGAACATAGTCAACTTCACATTCTTTATTAGATCACTTTCAAGATCATCATCAAATCTAGCTCTCGATAACATATCATCAACTGAATTTGACTTACCTAAAATACGAACTAACTCAAGATTTATGAACTTAATATATGAGATCCATCTAAGCATGGCTATATCATGAGATGAACAATTGCCTATCATTCCAATGAAAGGCAAACAATCAGTCTCAACTTTAACATTTGCACCTATGAAATATTCTTTGTCTATTTTCAAAGCTCTTACCATGCCCCATAGTTCTCGTTTGATCTGAGGATACTTTCGTTGTGTTTCATGTAAAATTTTAGCTCCAAAGCTAATTGCATATCTATTCCCTTCACTATCATCTTGACTTATGACCCAACCTATACCAATAGGACTAGTATCAATAGTCAATATAATAGGTTTGTTAACAAAATAGTCTACACGCTTAAGGATGGGAGCTTCAAGCAACAATTTCTTCAATTTACGCATAGCTTGTGTATGCTTGTGAGTCCAAATAAATTTTTGTTTCTTCCTCAACAACTCATAGAGACAATCAACAACATGAGCAAAGTGTGAGATCCAAATAACATAAAAGGATGCAAGCACCAAGAAATCTACGTACCTCACTCATGTTGTTACATGTTTCAAAAATCTTGCTAATGGCATTAAATTTTTGTGGGTATGGCTTTTGACCATAATGACCACATAAATGTCCAACAATAAGAACGTCGTTGATACCAAAAACATATTTTTCTATGGAAAATGTGAGACCTACCTCTTCAAATCATTGAAATATTCATTCACAATCAGAGATATGGTCAAGAACAAATTTAAGACATCCAGATTAATCTAAAGTAATGTCCTTTACATGTTCTGCCCTATACACTGATAAGAAATCTAAGGATAAAGGCAAGAGTAAGAAGGTGGAAGATGAATGCTCTACCTCCCAAGCCAACTATGCAGGGAGAGGGAGATCTTCAAGAGGTAGGGGCAGAGAAGGTAAGCAAGGTAGGGGGAGACCCTATAACTCATCACCATGTAACATTTGTGGTTTGTCAAATCACACCACAGATGAGTGTTACGGGAATTACAAAAATCAGAGAGGAAGAGGCTACCAAAGAGGTGGATACTCTCAGTCTAGAGGAAGGTTCAACCATCACCAAGGCCACAACAACAATTATAACAACAACTACAACAACAATTACAATGGGAACTACCAAGGAGGATTCAGAAACAGAAAGGACTACAACAACTACACAGAGGAGTAGGATGACTCTCTCTTGATCATGAACATGACTTCAAAGTCAGGTACAAATGATGATCACTTATTTTATATTGATTCAGGGTGTTCAAATCATGTGGCTGGTAATGTTGCACTACTCTCTGATCTTGAGGAACCAAAAGGTAAACACCAAGTCCAAACAGGTGATGATACAAAGTATTCTGTAGTTAAAGTTGGAAATGTGAAAACTTGTGATGGTAATCAGAATTTGTTGAGCAGAGTACTCTATGTACCAACCATTACAAAGAACTTAATGAGTGTTGGTCAGATTGTAGAGAAAGGGTTGCAATTCAGATTCAATCAGTATGGAGCATTTGTGGAGGACCGAAGACATGGATTCAAAAGGATAGCTAAAGGAGAAAAATCAGGTAGACTTTTCACTTTTGAGTTGGAAGAAACAAAAAATATTGCATTATACAGTTATAAAGATCAAACACTTTTAGAGCTTGAGATTTGGCACAAGAGATTAGGGCACATAGGAGAAAGGACATTGAAGCAAATGTGTAGGGACCAATGTGTGCTTGGGATACCTAATGTATCCAAGAAACATATGATTTACAAGTGTGGTGCTTGTCAATTTGGTAAGTCTCACAGGTTACCCTTCTCCAAGAAAGGATATATGCATGAAGACTATCTAGAGCTTGTACACATAGATGTATGGGGACCTAGCAAAGACCCCTCAGTCTCAGGTTCAAGGTACTATGTGTCTTTTATTGATGACTATAGCAGATGGACTGTATTATACTTTATGAAGCACAAGGATGAGGTATTTAATTGTTTTAAGAAATATCTTGCATTAGTTGAAAATCAGACAGGAAGGAATTTGAAGAGGCTAAGGTCAGATGGAGGAGGTGAGTACTTCTCGAATGAATTTGAGGACTTCTTGCACGATAGAGGCATCAAAAGGGAAATAACCACAAGGTATTCTCCTGAACAGAATGGGGTAGCTGAAAGAAGAAATAGGTTAATTGTTGAGACAGCTAGATCTATGCTTAATGAGAAGAAATTACCTAACTACCTATGGGCAGAGAGTGTCTCTATTGCCACCTATCTCATAAGCAGGTTACCATCAAAATCACTTGATGGTATGACACCATATGAAGCATGGCATGGTAAGAGACCATCATTGGATCACTGCAAAATTTTTGGATGTGTAGCATATGTACACATTCCTTCACAGATAAGAGGAAAGCTAGATCCAAAGGCTGAAAAATGTATTTTCATTGGATATGATTTAAATAAAAAAGGTTACAGGTTTTATAACCCTACCAATAAGGGATTTAGGGTAAGCAGAGATGTGATCTTTGATGAGAATGATTCTTGGTATGAGAATGAATGCAGGAAGGTCAAACTACCCTATGATTTGGAAGAAGAATTTCCAAAACTTACAAAGGAGGAACCTACTCAGGATGGAGAGACAAGTTCAGATGATGAAGATACAATCAACCTTGAAGAGTTCAAGGCATGGAAGTCCAAAGGCAAAATGAAGATGAAGAAGCTTGAGGACATACCAAAATCTTCAACTCAATCAATCAGAAGGTGTGAAAGAGAGAGCAAAAAACCTATCAGATATGGGTATGATACATCTCTTGTTACTAAACATTCAATTTATCTTGCAAAGGATTTGCTAAATGAAGAACGAGGATCATATGAAGAAGCAATCACAAAATCAGAATGGAAGGAAGCTATGGATGAGGAGATTGAAGCACTCAAGGAGAGTGATACATGGGAGTTAGTACCCAAGAAGAACTCCATGAAGGTAATAGGATCCAGATGGATCTATATGTTGATATATTTAGGTAGTGATGTGTGTGAACACTCTAGGACGGCCGGGGCACTTTTTTCCCTATTTAGGAGGTTTTTTTCCCCCAGCTTGTATATACGCCTATTGCCCTAATGGGCTACTTATCTTTGTACATTCTCTAGTAATACATTCAGTATTGTGTGTTTGTGCTCCAAGCTTCTTCTTCTTCCTTGTGCTGTTCGCGTGCTTCCGTAGACGTCTATCTCCAACAATTGGTATCAGAGCAAGTCGTTGCTTCTTCTAGGGCGCCGTCGACACTCCTCCGTTTGCAGTCTCAGATTCGCACGAAATTTGGTGAGCATACTCAGGGTGTTTTCGAGATCAAAACAACTTCGTTGTGTGGTGCCGAAATTGCGATCTGAGATCGTTTCGGCCTTCAAATGCACTATCATAGCGCTTGTGCAGGCTATTTCGTCCTTTTGTGCCAAAGGTATATACCAGTTTCTATTCGCCAATTTAAGCGTCTCAAAGTTTGCTACAGGTCTAGCAGAACTCGTCTGGGCAGTTCCGTTCGACTTTTTGAGATACAGTCAATTTTTTGCATCAAGGTATTTTAGTCACCGGCCATGGCTGAAAGCAGTGATGTATTCCGTATGTTGGCTGTTGAGGATAAGTTGGATGGTACCAACTACCCATTATGGGCTTATATGATGCGACATGTACTCGTTGCAAAAGGACTGTGGAACATTGTGCAGGGTGTTGAAAGATGTCCTGTTACACCTGCGACTACAGGTACTACAAATACAGGTGCTGGAGGTGCTGGAGCTGATGAAGATGGTGTCGAAGATGATATTCCACAGATTCCTGTTTGTGCTGCTCTTTCTGTTGCACCTACTGCAGAGCAGATTCGTTGGGATGGCAGAGATGCCCAGGAACATGCATTGATAGCTTTGTCTATCAAACGTGCCATTATTCCTCACATTCGCTCTTGCAGAATAGCAAAGGATGCTTGGGATACACTTACCACTTTGTACCAGGCTAGGAATGAGGCTCGTGTTGCTTACCTCCGAAAACAGTTGGAGAGTGAGCACATGAATGAAGGTGATTCTATGGACAGTTTTCTTACAAAGATCAAAGACCTGAAGGAACAATTGATTTCTGCTGATGAGGTTATACCAGATAGCTCACTTGTGCAGACCGTTCTGAATGGTCTTCCTGATTCATATCAGAGTTTTGCCTCTACTCTTCGGTTGATGATGAAAGGCAATCCGAATGCCTTGTCATTTGAGGAATTAGTCTCTGTTCTGTTACAGGAAGATCAGCCCAGGCAAAACAGGTCCATTATGCGTGTTGCAGATCAAGCTTTCCTGGCTAGTCAGAAGGGCAAAGGAAAATGGAGCTCTTCTACTAGTAAGCAGAAATCTGCAAATGCTGCACAATCGAAGAACCAAGATAAAGATGAGAAGAAATCAGAAAAGCAGAAATTGTTTTGCAAGTACTGTAAAGGAAATGATCATATTATAAAGAACTGTCCAAAACTGGCTGCTAAAGAGGCAAAGAAGAAAGAGGCTGGAATGGTTGTTGCAGAGGCCTCTACACCAAAAACAGAGTCTTCAAATCTTGTGCAGGAAGAAGAATGGGCGTTTACTACTGTCTGCAATTTTGACCCATCTTCTCATGACCAGTGCATGTCTGTAGTAGACTTAGATGTTTGGTACTTTGACAGTGGGGCGACCAAACATATTACCTCGCTGCACAGTTTCTTCTCTTCACTCGAGCCTGCCCCTACAGGGAATACTGTCACATGTGCCAATAGCTCCTCTTATCCTATTATGGGAGTTGGTAAGATCATTCTGACTACTGCTGATGGTAGTTCTTTCACTTTGTCAGATGCTTTATTTGTGCCAGGGATAAAAAAGAACCTGTTATCAGTTTCTGCATTAGCCAAGATTGGCTTGGATGTGAAATTCGTTGATGACAGGTGTACAGTCCATGATCTCTCAAATGGTGATGTGATTATTGCTTCTGGCATCTTATGTCGTGGGCTGTATAAGCTCATAGACTATGAAAGATCTGTGAATGATTCGGCATGTGCAGTTCATGATTCTCAGGCTATGTCAGATGCAAAGCTTTGGCATGCACGCTTTGGTCATCTGAATTTTGCTAGTTTGCTACGCCTGTAGAAATCTAAAATGGTGTCCTCTTTGCCCAAACTTGAGGCACCTGGAAAACATGTTTGTGAAGGCTGTATTTTGGGCAAAATGCAGCGTTCTTCCTTTCCAAAAGATGGTTCAGTTCGGGCTACGCAGAAATTGCAGCTTGTACATAGTGATGTCTGTGGCCCTATGCAGACACCCTCTTTTGGAAATTACCTTTACTTCGTGACTTTCATTGATGATTTTTCCAGGCATGCATGGGTATATCCACTCAAAGCAAAGTTCGAAGTGTTCATGTGCTTCAAACAGTTTTTGGTTTTGGCTGAAAATCTGTCAGCATGTAAAATGGGCACCCTCCATTCTGATCGAGGGGGGGAATATATGTCTTCAGATTTTAATGCATTTCTGGCTGAACGTGGGATAAAACACCAATGTACAATGCTGTATACACCTCAACAGAATGGAGTTGCTGAACGAAAGAACAGGTCACTCATGCAAATGGCGAGGTGCATGGTCAAAAGTCAAGCTTTACCACATAGTTTCTAGCTTGAGGCTGTCATGTGTGCAGCATATGTATTGAACATGTGTCCCACTAAAGCGTTGCAGTCTATCACTCCATATGAGGCTTGGCATGACCGCAAGCCATCTGTTGCTCATCTGCGTGTTTTTGGTTGTTTGGCATATGCATTAGTGCCCGAACAACATCGTAGAAAATTGGATGATAAGGCAGTAAAATGTATTTTTGTTGGGTACAGTTCTGAAAGTAAAGGCTATCGTCTGTATCATCCACAGACTAAACCCATTCTGGTTAGCCGTGATGTTGTCTTTGTGGAAGATGCTATTCAGCCATTGCTTTCATGTACTAAGGAGACATCTGTTAGCTCCAAAGACATGTATGATACTTTGATGCCTCTTTTTACAGGTGGACAGGCTAGTGCTGGTCCTAATGAGGCAACTTCTCAGCCTTTGCAGGTTTCATATGATGATGCAGATCATTCCATTTCTCATGCAGATTTACATGATGCACTTGTTGATGAGAGAGCTGATATTGAGCAGGCAAAAACTATGCCAAAATGGCTGGTGTAGACTTTGCGTGATAGCAAATTAGATGCACCTTTGTCATATCGTACTCGTTCAGGCTCTCATAGTGCCTCCTTTGCATCAGATTGCTATGCTATGGCTGCATCTAGTCTCTGTGATGAGAATGAGCCTGTTTCTTTTGATGAAGTACAAAATTCAGAAAATTGGATGGCTGCTATGCAATCTGAATATGATGCTATAATGAAGAATGGTACATGGTCTTTATGTGACTTGCCTCCTGGCAAGAAGGCCATTGGCACTAAGTGGGTATACAAGCTGAAGCATAAACCTGATGGTACAGTTGACAGGTATAAGGCTAGGCTTGTTGCAAAGGGTTATGCACAAGAAAGAGGCATTGATTTTGATGAGAACTTTGCACCTACATGCCGTATGACTACTGTTCGGAGCATTTGTGCACTTGCAGCCCATCATGGTTGGAATGTACATCAGTTGGACATTAAAACAACATTTCTGAATGGTGACTTGCATGAAGAAGTGTATGTTTTTCAGCCCCGTGGCTTTGTGCAGAAAGGGCATGAAAACCAGGTTTGCAGGTTAAAGAAGGCATTATATGGTTTAAAGCAAGCACCACGTGCTTGGTATGAGAAGATACATGCCTATCTGATTGCACATGGTTTTGAGAACAGTCCAACTGAAAGCACCTTATATGTTAAACGTGCTAATGATGTGCTTCTGATCATTGTTGTCTATGTTGATGACATGCTGCTCACTGGTCCTATTGAGACACATATTGCCGATTTTAAGGCTGATTTGCATGCCTCATTTGAGATGTCTGATTTAGGGCATTTGCATCACTATTTGGGCATTCAGTTTATGCACGTTGATGGTGGAATGGCTTTGTGTCAAACGAAATATATTGACACATTATTGCAGCGTTGTGGCCTTGAAGACTGTAAGCCTATTGCCACTCCTATGGAGACAGGTTTACGATTGAGTCTTCATGATGTTGGAGATGCATTTGATGCTGTTCTCTATCAGCAGGCTGTTGGATGCTTGATTTACTTATGCATTACTCGGCCAGATATTCAGTTTGCTGTCTCACAGATGAGCAGGTTTATGCATTGCCCAGGAGTCACACATTGGAAAGCGGTTAAGCGCATCTTTCGCTACTTGAGTGGTACTAGGCTTCTTGGGTTGTTTTATCCCAAGGGGGGATCACTACCGCCAGATTTGCATGCTTTTTCTGACTCAGATTAGGCTGGTTGCTATGACACTCGTGTGTCCACCAGTGGTTTTTGCTTCATGCTTGGTACCTCATGTATATCTTGGTTGAGCAAGAAGCAGCCTACTGTGGCCACTTCCAGTTGTGAGGCTGAGTATAGGGCAGCTTTCACAGTGACTGTTGAGTGTGTGTGGCTCAGACGCCTTATGGCTGATTTGGGTGTTGGCCAGTCTTCTACCACCACCATCTTCACTGACAGTCAGAGCGCATTGGCAGTTGCGAGGAACCCTGTGTTCCATGCTCGCACTAAGCACATTGAGGTGCATTATCACTATGTCAGGGAGAGGTTCTCTGCTGGGGAGATCAGCTTGGCATATGTGCCAACGCAGGAGAACATTGCAGACCTTTTCATGAAGGCTCTACCTAGGGAGAAGTTTGAAGCTTTCCGCAAAGCTTTGGGCTTACTTCCTTTTGTGGAGTGATTTCCACATAGCTTGGCACTTCCTTATACATGAGTGCCAGCTCCTTGTTCACCGCATCACTCCCAGGGGGGATTTGTTGATATATTTAGGTAGTGATGTGTGTGAACACTCTAGGACCACCGGGGCACTTTTTTCCCTCTTTAGGAGGTTTTTTTCCCCCGGCTTGTATATACGCCTATTGCCCTAATGGGCTACTTATCTTTGTACATTCTCTAGTAATACATTCAGTATTGTGTGTTTGTGCTCCAAGCTTCTTCTTCTTCCTTGTGCTGTTCGCGTGCTTCCGTAGACATCTATCTCCAACACTATAAATTGAAAAGAAATTCTGATGGCACAATTAACAGGTACAAGGCCAGATTAGTAGCCAAGGGTTTTGCACAAACCCAAGGCATTGACTATGAAGAAACATTTTCTCCTGTGGCCAAGATGCCAACAATCTGAGTGTTGGTAAGTGTGGCTGCATCAAAGAATTGGAACATGTACCAATTGGATGTCAAGAATGCTTTCTCGAATGGATGGATTTTAGAAGAAGTTTATACGTCACAACCTCTTGGCTATGAAGATCCTAAGAAGGTAACATATGTTTGCAAATTAAAGAACGTTATATGGATTGAAGCAGGCACCTAGGGCATGGAATTACAGGCTAACTACATACCTTCAAGACCAAGGTTTTGTCATGAGTAAGGCTGACACTTCTCTGTTCATTAGGAGAAGTAATTCAGAGGTAATCTATCTTTGTGTTTATGTTGATGACATCATCATTACAGGCAATGATGTCAATGGAATCAAAAGCATCAAAAGCCAGATGATGAAGGAATTCAAGATCAATGATCTTGGATTATTGAAGTATTTTTTGGGACTTGAATTAGTTTATACTAATTCAGGAATATAGATTACTCAGAAGAAGTATGTGCAGGACATGTTGAAGAAATTTCACTTGCAGGATGCTAAAGCAGCTAGTACTCCAATGGAGGTGAACCTAAAGCTAAGTGCCAATGAAGGTGATGAAGTCCAAGACATTATAGGTTATCAAAGTATGGTAGGTAGCTTGAACTATGCTACTCTTAGAAGAATTGATATTGCATATGGAGTTAGTGTGCTAAGTTAATTTATGCACAAGCCAAGGATACCTTACTTAGAGGCTGCCAAAAGAATCTTCAAGTATCTCAAGCGTACACAGAACCATGGTTTGTACTTTCCTTACACTTCAGATATTGATATAAAAGTTTATTCAGATGCAAATTGGGCAGGATGCAAGGATGATAGGAGAAGCACTTCTGGATGCATTTCTTTTGCAGGTGACAAACCAATTTCATGGTCTGCAAAGAAGCAACCAACTGTTGCATTGTCTTCTACAGAAACAGAGTATAGAGGGCTAGCTAATGCCACTCAAGAAGCAATTTGGATTAAGCTTTTGTACACAGAATTGGGCTTATATACTAGGCCTCCAATTATCTTTGGAGATAATACAAGTTCTCTTCACCTTGCAACTAATCCTATCTATCATGCCAGAACAAAACACATAGAAGTTCATTATCATTATGTGAGGGAGAAGTTGCTAAGCAAGGACATTCAAATGATCTATGTGTCAACCAACATGCAATGTGCAGATTTGCTGACTAAAGCTTTGGATGGGACCAAACTTTGCAGGTTCAAATCTATGATTGGATTGCAGGATATACTTGAAGATTGAAGATGAAGACTTAAGCCAAAATGTTTGGCTTGAGGGGGAGCTGTTGGTGTAAATCACAAGCCTACACATTTGGCTTGGAAGACATCATGAAGACTCCACATGCATGAAGAACCATAGGAACATATGCTAGTGGTTTATTACCACTTTACCTCATTGTAAAAGTCTAATTTGACTTAGAATCTTTTGTAATCACCTACCTAAGTGATTCGTGGAAAATTAAATGACTTGATTGAGAGAATATCTCCAAACTTTTAGATACTTGATCATAGGAAGCCAAAGATTTGAATTTGAATTCAAATCTTAAGTCATTTCCTATAAAATTGGATGTGAAAAAGTCACGGGTAGATCACTCCATTCTCGAGGCTCATTCTGTTGAGTTTTGAGTGTGCGTAAGGACTATACCATAGCCTACACATCTCTACACCATTTGGCAATGCTAGACATGCCAATGGGATTGTACACAATTGTTAATCAATAGATACATTTACATCATTCATCTTTGTGTTCTCTGCTAGTCTACTCAAAAGTCAGTCAACTTGTCAAGGGCATATCTCAGTCAATACTACTCCCAATTTAGTGATTCAAAGCTTGTTGGATTCCGCTCAAAGTCATCTACATGCTGACAAAGTTTGAAGTGATTTCATTCAGCCAATTCAGAGAAATCGTCGTCGTGGTGCTCACTGGTCTATCTCTGCAACAGTCCTAAAAAGTCGGGGGTATACCAAATCTTGCTAAATTAATTTCTCTTAGCATAGTTCATTATTTTACATCATTCCACTTGAAAATGTTAGCTTACTAAGCTAATTGAATACCCCTAGAAGGATTTTTATCAATTGCTACTGTGTTGGTCACACTGAGCAAAACATTCAGCAGGTGTCAAGAGCAAAATAGAAGTTTTTCTTGAGTTTGCGACTTCCAAAGTTATATGTTTTGATTCAATCATTGCACACATCATTTTCAAAGGACATAGGACATTTCTTGGTGTCATTGGAAAGCTAAGGGAGTCTACTAATCAAGTCTGAAGCTAAAGAGGGCTGGTACAAAGCAGGTTTTAGCAGTACCTACTCAATCTCTTGGATCATCCATCCATCTTTCCCAACAGTGGAATCAGAGCAAATAAGGTAAAATGGGAGATGGTTTTCCTTCATTCATTGATAAATTGGATAGGAACAACTATCAAGCTTGGTATCTAAGGATGAAGACCTACTTACAAGGAAGGAGTCTCTATGGATACATCTTAGGAGATGAGGAATTGCCCTCATTCAAGGCAAGAGGTTTGCCAACCAAGGAGGAGCAAGAAAAACTCAACACATGGTGTGCAAGGGATGCATTGGCAAGGTCTTATTTACTCAACTCTATATCTGACTTTCTTTTACCTCATATAAGAAATTGTAAGACTTCCCAAGAGACTTGGGAAACCTTGTCATCATATTTTTCCTCTAATACAAGGGCTAGGAAAAATCAGTTGTGGATTATTCACAACACTTTAAGGAAGCAACCTAAGCAAGCTGTTTCAGAATTTGTGACCAAGATCAAAGATGTTGCAGATCAGTTAGCAAGCATAGGAGAAGAAATTGAAGAAGAACAAATTGTAAGGCAAGTAATTAATGGAATCAAGGCTGATGACAAGTGGGAAAGCTTCACCACTGCAATGGATCTCTACATGGACATGCACACTCCAGATCTTACAACTCTCATGGGTCAACTATTCACACAACAAAGCTTACCAAGAGTGGAGATACTACCAAAGGTAACAACTCTTCTGCCCTCTACACTGATAAGAAATCTAAGGATAAAGGCAAGAGTAAGAAGGTGGAAGATGAATGCTCTACCTCCCAAGCCAACTATGCAGGGAGAGGTAGATCTTCAAGAGGTAGGGGCAGAGGAGGTAAGCAAGGTAGGGGGAGACCCGATAACTCATCACCATGTAACATTTGTGGTTTGTGAAATCACACCACAGATGAGTGTTACAGGAATTACAAAAATTAGAGAGGAAGAGGCTACCAAAGAGGTGGATACTCTCAGTCTAGAGGAAGGTTCAACCATCACCAAGGCCACAACAACAATTATAACAACAACTACAACAACAATTACAATGGGAACTACCAAGGAGGATTCAGAAACAGAAAGGACTACAACAACTACACAGAGGAGCAAGATGACTCTCTCTTGATCATGAACATGACTTCAAAGTCAGGTACAAATGATGATCACTTATTTTATATTGATTCAGGGTGTTCAAATCATGTGGCTGGTAATGTTGCACTACTCTCTGATCTTGAGGAACCAAAAGGTAAACACCAAGTCCAAACAGGTGATGATACAAAGCATTCTGTAGTTAAAGTTGGAAATGTGAAAACTTGTGATGGTAATCAGAATTTGTTGAGCAGAGTACTCTATGTACCAACCATTACAAAGAACTTAATGAGTGTTGGTCAGATTGTAGAGAAAGGGTTGCAGGTCAGATTCAATCAGTATGGAGCATTTGTGGAGGACCCAAGACATGGATTCAAAAGGATAGCTAAAGGAGAAAAATCAGGTAGACTTTTCACTTTTGAGTTGGAAGAAACAAAAAATATTGCATTATACAGTTATAAAGATCAAACACTTTCAGAGCTTGAGATTTGGCACAATAGATTAGGGCACATAGGAGAAAGGACCTTGAAGCAAATGTGCAGGGACCAATGTGTGCTTGGGATACCTAATGTATCCAAGCAACATATGATTTACAAGTGTGGTGCTTGTCAATTTGGTAAGTCTCACAGGTTACCCTTCTCCAAGAAAGGATATATGCATGAAGACTATCTAGAGCTTGTACACACAGATGTATGGGGACCTAGCAAAGACCCCTCAGTCTCAGGTTCAAGGTACTATGTGTCTTTTATTGATGACTATAGCAGATGGACTATATTATACTTTATGAAGCACAAGGATGAGGTATTTAATTATTTTAAGAGATATCTTGCATTAGTTGAAAATCAGACAGGAAGGAATTTGAAGAGGCTAAGGTCAGATGGAGGAGGTGAGTACTTCTCCAATGAATTTGAGGACTTCTTGCAGGACAGAGGCATCAAAAGGGAAATAACCACAAGGTATTCTCCTGAACAGAATGGGGTAGCTGAAAGAAGAAATAGGTTAATTGTTGAGACAGCTAGATCTATGCTTAATGAGAAGAAATTACCTAACTACCTATGGGCAGAGAGTGTCTCTACTGCCACCTATCTCATAAACAGGTTACCATCAAAGTCACTTGATGGTATGACACCATATGAAGCATGGCATGGTAAGAGACCATCATTGGATCACTGCAAAATTTTTGGATGTGTAGCATATGTACACATTCCTTCACAGATAAGAGGAAAGCTAGATCCAAAGGCTGAAAAATGTATTTTCATTGGATATGATTTAATAAAAAAGGTTACATGTTTTATAACCCTACCAATAAGGGATTTATAGTAAGCAGAGATGTGATCTTTGATGAGAATGATTCTTGGTATGAGAATGAATGCAGGAAGGTCAAACTACCCTATGATTTGGAAGAAGAATTTCCAAAACTTACAAAGGAGGAACCTACTCAGGATGGAGAGACAAGTTCAGATGATGAAGATACAATCAACCTTGAAGAGTTCAAGGCATGGAAGTCCAAAGGCAAAATGAAGATGAAGAAGCTTGAGGACATACTAGAATCTTCAACTCAATCAATCAGAAGGTCTCAAAGAGAGAGCCAAAAACCTATTAGATATGGGTATGATACATCTCTTGTTACTAAACATTCAATTTATCTTGCAAAGGATTTGCTAAATGAAGAACCAGGATCATATGAAGAAGCAATCACAAAATCAGAATGGAAGGAAGCTATGGATGAGGAGATTGAAGCACTCAAGGAGAGTGATACATGGGAGTTAGTACCCAAGAAGGACTCCATGAAGGTAATAGGATCCAGATGGATCTATAAATTGAAAAGAAATTCTGATGGCACAATTAACAGGTACAAGGCCAGATTAGTAGCCAAGGGTTTTGCACAAACCCAAGGCATTGACTATGAAGAAACATTTTCTCCTGTGGCCAAGATGCCAACAATCAGAGTGTTGGTAAGTGTGGCTGCATCAAAGAATTGGAACATGTACCAATTGGATGTCAAGAATGCTTTCTTGAATGGATGGATTGCAGAAGAAGTTTATATGTCACAACCTCTTGGCTATGAAGATCCTAAGAAGGTAACTTATGTTTGCAAATTAAAGAAGGCTTTATATGGATTGAAGCAGGCACCTAGGGCATGTAATTACAGGCTAACTACATACCTCCAAGACCAAGGTTTTGTCATGAGCAAGGCTGACACTTCTCTGTTCATTAAGAGAAGTAATTCAGAGGTAATCTATCTTTGTGTTTATGTTGATGACATCATCATTACAGGCAATGATGTCAATGGAATCAGAAGCATCAAAAGCCAGGTGATGAAGGAATTCAAGATCAATGATCTTGGATTATTGAAGTATTTTTTGGGACTTGAATTAGTTTATACTAATTCAGGAATATACATTACTCAGAAGAAGTATGTGCAGGACATGTTGAAGAAATTTCACTTGCAGGATGCTAAAGCAACTAGTACTCCAATGGAGGTGAACCTAAAGCTAAGTGCCCATGAAGTTGATGAAGTCCAAGACATTACAGGTTATCAAAGTATGGTAGGTAGCTTGAACTATGCTACTCTTACAAGAATTGATATTGCATATGGAGTTAGTGTGCTAAGTCAATTTATGCACAAGCCAAGGATACGTCACTTAGAGGCTGCCAAAAAAATCTTGAAGTATCTCAAGGGTACAGAGAACCATGGTTTGTACTTTCCTTACACTTCGGATATTGATATAAAAGTTTATTCAGATGCAGATTGGTCAGGATGCAAGGATGATAGGAGAAGCACTTCTGGATACATTTCTTTTGCAGGTGACAAACCAATTTCATGGTCTGCAAAGAAGCAACCAACTGTTGCATTGTCTTCTACAGAAGCAGAGTGTAGAGGGCTAGCTAATGCCACTCAAGAAGCAATTTGGATTAAGCTTTTGTACACAGAATTGAGCTTATATACTAGGCCTCCAATTATCTTTGGAGATAATACAAGTTCTCTTCACCTTGCAGCTAATCCTATCTATCATGCCAGAACAAAACACATAGAAGTTCATTATCATTATGTGAGGGAGAAGTTGCTAAGCAAGGACATTCAGCTGACCTATGTGTCAACCAACATGCAATGTGCAGATTTGCTGACTAAAGCTTTGGATGGGACCAAACTTTGCAGGTTCAAATATATGATTGGATTGCAGGATATACTTGAAGATTGAAGATGAAGACTTAAGCCAAAATGTTTGGCTTGAGGGGGAGCTGTTGGTGTAAATCACAAGCCTACACATTTGGCTTGGAAGACATCATGAAGACTCCACATGCATGAAGAACCATAGGAACATATGCTAGTGGTTTATTACCACTTTACCTCATTGTAAAAGTCTAATTTGACTTACAATCTTTTGTAATCACCTACCTAAGTGATTCGTGGAAAATTAGATCACTTGATTGAGAGAATATCTCAAAACTTTTAGATACTTGATCATAGGAAGCCAAAGATTTGAATTTGAATTCAAATCTTAAGTCATTTCCTATAAAATTGGATGTGAAAAAGTCACGGGTAGATCACTCCATTCTCGAGGCTCATTCTGTTGAGTTTTGAGTGTGCGTAAGGACTATACCATAGCCTACACATCTCTACACCATTTGGCAATGCTAGACATGCCAATGGGATTGTACACAATTGTTAATCAATAGATACATTTACATCATTCATCTTTGTGTTCTCTGCTAGTCTACTCAAAAGTCTGTCAACTTGGCAAGGGCATATCTCAGTCAATACTACTCAAAATTCAGTGATTCAAAGCTTGTTAGATTCAACTCATAGTCATCTACATGCAGACAAGGTTTGAAGTGATTTCATTCAGCCAATTCAGAGAAATTGTCGTCGAGGTGTTCAGTGGTCTATCTCTGTAACAGTCCTAAAAAGTCGGGGGTATACCAAATCTTGCTAAATTAATTTCTCTTAGCATAGTTCATTATTTTACATCATTCCACTTGAAAATGTTAGCTTACTAAGCTAATTGAATACCCCTAGAAGGAATTTTATCAATTGCTAATGTGCTGGTCACACTGAGCAAAAAATTCAGCAGGTGTCAAGACCAAAATAGAAGTTTTTCTTGAGTTTGCGACTTCCAAAGTTATCTGTTTAGATTCAATCATTGCACACATCATTTCCAAAGGACATAGGACATTTCTTGGTGTCATTGGAAAGCTAAGGGAGTCTACTAATCAAGTCTGAAGCTAAAGAGGGCTGGTACAAAGCAGGTTTTAGCAGTACCTACTCAATCTCTTGGATCATCCATCCATCTTTCCCAACAACGTACCCATAATGTTTCTTGTTCCTACATTCCTTATGATGACTTTATTGATGTGTTGTAGATCTTGAATAAAATGTAGTTTCCCATTCTTTTTAAGCACATTGAATCATCTATTTGAGCAAGGTGCAAAAGATGTCTCTAAAATTCTCATGTTTATCTTGCCCTTAAGTCGTTTCATTAGCTCCAGTAAGTGATCCTTTGGAATTTGTGGAGGGAGAAGATTCCATGGAATATGTGGAATAGTAAAGATAATCATGGGTGCAACTAGCTTTGGATCTGCACATCCAATCTCATGAGGATACATAGTAAAGTCTTTTCCATGGCTACATATGACTCTCTCAAATTTATCTCTCTCTGCTGGCAAAAGAAAGTCATCATGTCTACCTATTTTCACCTGTTTGATTGTCTCATCTGTGAATGTATGTCCTGTGTTTCTCTTATTCCGAAGAATTGGATCGTTTTTCACATCAATAATTTTTTCATTAATTCCTCAGGGTAATGGTTGAGCTATGGGTTTGATTTTCTTGTCTATAGTTTTATACTTTGTTTCAACTAAGACATCATGTGTTAGGTTAAATTTCAAGCACTTGTCAACATTGAGAGCATACTCTTGGATTAGAGCATACTCATCAAGGGAAGAAGGATGAATAATATGGGAATTAGAATTTTGCTGAAGCCATAACTCTAACTCCTCAAGAGTAGAGAAACAATGAGATGTCTCAATCACATGCTCAATGTGCTCATCATGTTCCATGATTTTGTTGATTTTATATTTTTTTTGGATTTTTTGGATAAAAGACTTGAATAATTGACTCTTATGAAGAAAAATCTAATCTAGAATGTGAAAAATAAAGTGACAAACTATTGTACAGGTTGGTTGATTGCAAGATGTTAAACCAATGTCCATTGTGTCCCACTCAACAATGGATTCTATCCAGAATTTTGATCATATGTAGCTCCAAACATGAATCTAGGTGCACAATCACTACAAGCATGCTCATGACCCTGAGTGAATAGGTTTCTTTCTAATTGACAATTGATTCCTAGGATGATTCACTCCTATCATCATGACTTGAAGTGATTGCATTCCATCCTTAGACTTAATTCTAGCATAAGTAGACCCATCATCCATGGCTTTAGTTTCCATACGACTCTCACAAATAAAGGGCTGACCTAAGAGAACTTCATAGGAGCAATTATCTTGAATAAAAAAGTGAAATTCTTCTATGATTCCTCCTATGAATATTGGCACACTAGCACAAGCTCCATACAAGGTACCTACACCATTATCTGTAGTTCTCATATGCCATCCACAATCTTTATCTATAGGCCATCGAAATTTATCATGGACTTCTCTTGAAATCACATTGATTTCAGAGCCAGAAATTACTAATGCATTTACAATGATATCGTTCTTATCTTATGTACCTCTAGACTAAAATTTTCTTTTAAAGTGACTTTCAAGATTGTTTTCATGATTTTCATGGTCAAGTATTGATAAGGTATTGCTTGAATAGGATAATTAGGAGGAGCTTCGGGAGCAACATGTGGTACTTGAGGTGCAAGAGGAGCTTCCATAGTATACGATTGATGATTTTGAAAATTTTGATTTTGAGGATTTTGAAAAGTTGTTTGAGAAGCTTGAGGATACATGTTTTGATATATTTGAGGATTTTGCACATGAGGATGAGGATTTTGCATTGAAGGATTATGCATTGGTGGAACTTGATATGCTTGAGTAGGAGCTACATGTGGATTTTGATTGGGAGCTATAACATGTTGATTAGGCTCTTGAAAAGACATTGGGTTCATTTGATTTTGGAAAGTTTTGATGTAATTTGATTGTAAAGCATCTACAGTCTTCGCCAAATTGGATTATGTAGCAATAAGACTTTCCATTTGCTTAGTGAGAATTTCCATTTGAGATTGTTCAACTACACTTTTCTTTGGCTCTACTGTAAAACCTTGTCTAGGCTCCATCATTTGAGGAATAGGAGTAGAGTCAAAAAGTATAGGATGGGATTGTTCTCTAACTTGATCCTTAGCTTGTGGAAGGCTAGCTTGAGGAAAACTAGTTTGCTCATAAAGCATGGATTGTCTTTGATGTCTATGGGCTACAACCTCTACTACTTTACACACTTTTTATCAATTGTTAGTAAGACCATATCGCTTATCTAGCTCTTCTAATTGCTGTTCAACTTCCCTACGAGATTAGCGTAAGAAAATTGATCAGAAGGTCAGGTTCCAAAGTTATCTTATCCTCATCAGGAAGTTGTTCATAGCATCTAACATACTCATTTTGTAAGTGAGTAATAGAGCTACTAGGCTTTGGGGAATGCACTCATCGTAAGAATCCATCCCAGTTATGTTGGCTATAATCCTCAAGATAGAATTATTTGAGAATCTCCTTTTTGAAATCACTCCAAGGAAGACTATCATATTGAGTGACACAGTTTATGATAGAGCTATCATCAATTTGTTCAAAGAATGTTATCAAAAGATCTTTGGGAAGACAAAAAATCATAGCTTGTTCTTCAAACAAATCTAAGTAGCTTGTAATGTTGATGCCATTGAATTTTTCCTTCTCTCTCAACATAGAAGAGACTATTCTTTGGCCTTGTTTCTCAACAATAAGGGATTTGAATCCTTCCTCCATCCTACGTGAATATGCAAGTGATGCATGATGATCTAGATCTCTCACAAATGTGTTTACTTCATGATGAAGATGTGCACGATATTGTGAGAAATCTTGTGCAACACTCAAGAATGATGATGATGATATGATCAAGAAAAAAATATGCAACAAAGGATATGGATCATAACCTCCCAACAAGATCAGAAGCAAATGCCATGAAGCGTTTGACGTCAGGTTCAAATGTGGAGGTGATCACAATCCGGGTGGATCAGGTTCGATCGCGGCATAGGCAGAGTGTATGAAGCTAGTAAGTGTTGGAAGGTTTTTTTATCAAAATACGAAGGTGAAGATGAAGTTGGGTATGGAGAGGATAGATATTATGATTTGATTATGGAAAGGGGAACATATGAATACAAGATAAACACATGAACATGAATGAGGAGGACAAAAGAAAACCATTCACATGAATCAATTTGGAAAGGAAGAATGGTTCAAAATAATGGAGCTTCTTATACACTTTCCAAATTTAATTCATATGCATGGGTTCTTTTGGATGTATGCATGATGAGAACAAAAAGAAAACCACACACATGAATCAATTTCAAAAGGAAGATTGGTCCAAGAATGGAGCTTCTTATACACTTTCAAAACCGAAACATATGCATGGGTGTTTGTGGGTGGTATGAATGTATGTGGGTCATGATTTATGAATGAATAGAAACTTATTCTCTCAATCTCAATGGATCATCTTCAATGGTTCAACACAAGACTGTAGAGCCTTCTCACACATAGAAAGAGACTTAGAAGGAGACATGTAAAAACACATAAGAGACTAAGAGAGAAGAGACAAGAGATGTGAATGAAAAGATGTTGTAATGACATACATGTACATGAATATTGTGATACATCAAGCTAAGCATTCTACTGCTCGAAGGCGCTCTCCACAGCCCTCTCACCATGACAGTTCAATCGAATATCACACGTAAGAGGACAATTTCCACTTCATTGACCCTATATATTTCTAGGATCGTAATGTATATCTAAAGAAGTCTAAGACTCATAAAACCAACTCTAACTCACTCACATGCTCCACTGAGGGTGAGCAAAGAAAGAGAAAACATTGGGTTTATGAGCTTATCCTAGATTGGAAGTCTAAATTAAAATTGATTCTAGGAACTATGCTCTTACTAGCCCACCTTGGATCCTCACATGCTCAATTGAGGGTGATCGTCTCAAGGAAACCATGTGCTAGCAAGGGCCCTATGGATGCCTAACAATGATGCTCTATGAGTTTGCAGGGGGTTTTCATAGTTTTTTGAATGAATTTGGGCCCTTGGATCTAGAGAAATCAACTCTCAATCCTAAGATCAATTGTTTTTTATTACAACAATTGGATTTATCAAATGGATGGCTAAGATTTATTCTTTATATGATATCTAGGGAAAAGGGGGAAAAAATAGGTGCCTTCATTCTCCACCATTGGATCTAGGGCTGAACTGGACCGTCGGATCAGTGCTAACATCAATTTAGATAAGATAAGCTACTACTTTTGGACGAACTTTGCATTATTGATCTTTGACCATCAAAAAAGGCTTATCTGATGAAAAAAATCATGGATCCTCCTTGCTTTAAGCTTTAGTGCATGTCCAACCTTGAATGTGAGCTCATCTTGACCGTACAACATGGTTCAATCATTGTTTGCCATGTGGTAACCCTTCAACCCTTCAATTTGCTTAGTCTAGGAAATTATAGTGATATTGAAAACTGGATTTTGTGCTCTTTGATCCCCCAAATAACCTTTGATGAAGATGAAATTTTTTAGGGCTATGTTTTGAAAGGTTTCCTTTAGGAATATGCAAAAAAACTTCGATGTGAATCTCGCTTCTACAAGTTTGAGTACATTTGGAAGTTTGCAAGGTGGCATTAAGGTCTCTAAGAAGCTCTGATAGCCTTGAAACTTTGTATAGATATGTAGCCACATATGATCTTTATACATGCCAAACCATATGGCTAACAAAAATTCCTATATAAGATTTTGTAGAGTCTAAGTGGAAAAATTACATTTTTTACTAAATGCACATGGCATATCAATGTGGTAGAAAATCCATCTACATGTGAAATTTATGCTATAGTCTACCTTTTATAGGGTTTACAAGTATATGATTTTTCATGTGATTTGGAGACATTGAAAATTTTTCCCTAATTTCCAAAATTTGACCACCTTTGACCGCTACCCTAGATTTGCTTCATTTCTTCCAAAGTTTGCATGTGAACTCCCTTTGACATCCTTGATGTATCTTGGACTTCTCAGCAAATTTTGCTACCTTCATGGAATGTGTTTCTTATAGGCCTTAATAAATGCGAGAGGAGAGAAAATCTCGACGACAATGTATGTGCATGTATGTGTATGCATATGTGTGTATGTATGTGCATGTACCTTTGCTCGTTTGGTTGCTCCTTCACTCATTTGCTCTCGTTCGCTCGTTCAATCTTGTTCACTTGTTTGGTTGCTCCTTCACTCGTTCACTCTCGCTCTCTCACTTGATCCCGGCACAAATGTGCCGGGCACAAATGTGCAGGGAGAAATCATTTTCTTTTCAAATTCACACAACATCATTTATGCAATGTTATAGCATTGCAACTAGTTTCTGCTCGTCGCTAGGCGCGTTGCTAAACTTTGATGCTCATAGCGACAGCATCACTCTACATCACTTATGCGGCATGACTGATTTATTTTGTTTATTTTTCTTTCCGAGTGTCACATATGCAATGCCATCTAACACAACTCTCGGATAAGCGACTATCCTTGTTTTTTTTTCAATTGGGGGCATTCCTATGCCCCCTTTATTCTTGTAGTAACACACCATAAAATCCACTGCTTATTTTCATGCAAACAATTCTAACTATGATATATAAACTCTTATCTTCAATATTCGACGACTTGAACTATCAACAAAATTATTACAATCGATATAAAAATAAAATTTAAGAATTTATAAGTTTTTCTGTCCACATCCATGTGTAATCTATATGAAAATAGCGTACACATTTTAGAATTCTATGTAGTTTTTTTGTGAATGGAATCATTTCTAGGAATGATATTGAATATCTTATCTTTAGTACTACTGGTTACTTGAATCATGCAGTACAAACATAAGGTTTTATAAATATATTATGTATTTCTTTACATAAAACTAATAAACCATGGCTCCAAAACTTTGTGGTACAACAAATCTAATAGAAAAAAAGAATGAACAATTGTTGAATTTGACGGTTACTCTAAGTTTTGATTTTATCTTTTTTATTCATACACTATTATATGATAGATTGAACCTCCTTATAAATCATCTCAATTTATTTAAAGCTTGGATGCTTTATAGGAAGGAAGAAGGCATATGTGAAATGATATGTTACTCTCACCATTCATCTAATTTTATTACGTTGTAGTGGATGGTACATAAATAGAATAATGTGGTTTTCCATTTCTCTCAATGCCAATATAATTTTGAGTATTCTTGAGAGTCATATCATGCGATTATATAATCTTGTTAGCGTTGATATATTTAGGTAGTGATGTGTGTGAACACTCTAGGACCGCCGGGGCACTTTTTTCCCTCTTTAGGAGGTTTTTTTCCCCTAGCTTGTATATACGCCTATTGCCCTAATGGGCTACTTATCTTTGTACATTCTCTAGTAATACATTTAGTATTGTGTGTTTGTGCTCCAAGCTTCTTCGTCTTCCTTGTGTTGTTCGCGTGCTTCCGCAGACGTCTATCTCCAACAATTGGTATCAGAGCAGGTCGTCGCTTCTTCTAGGGCGCCGTCGACACTCCTCCGTTTGCAGTCTCAGATTCGCACGAAATTTGGTGAGCATACTCAGGGTGTTTCCAAGATCAAAACAGCTTTGCTGCGTGGTGCCGAAATCGTGATCTGAGCTCGTTTCGGCCTCCAAACGCACTATCACAATGCTTGTGCAGGCTATTTTGTCCTTTTGTGCCAAAGGTATATATCAGTTCTGTTCGCCAGTTTAAGCGTCCCGAAGTTTGCTACAGGTCTAGCAGAACTCGTCTGGGTAGTTCTCTTCAACTTTTTGAGATACAGTCAATTTTCTGCATCAAGGTATTTTAGTCACCGGCCATGGCTGAAAGTAGTGATGTATTTTGTATGTTGGCTATTGAGGATAAGTTGAATGGTACCAACTACCCATTATGGGCTTATATGATGCGACATGTACTGGTTGCAAAAGGATTGTGGAACATTGTGCAGGGTGTTGAAAGACGTCCTGTTACACCTGTAACGACAGGTACTGCAAATACAGGTGTTGGAGCTGATGAAGATGGTGTCGAAGATGATATTCCGCAGATTCCTGTTCGTGCTGCTGTTTCTGTTGCACCTACTGTAGAGCAGATTCGTTGGGATGGTAGAGATGCCCAAGCACATGCATTGATAGCTTTTTCTATCAAACGTGCCATTATTCCTCACATTCGCTCTTACAGAACAGCAAAGGATGCTTGGGATACACTTACCACTTTGTACCAGGCTAGGAATGAGGCTCGTGTTGCTTACCTTCGAAAACAGTTGGAGAGTGAGCACATGAATGAAGGTGATTCTATGGACAGTTTTCTTACAAAGATCAAAGACCTGAAGGAACAATTGATTTCTGCTGATGAGGTTATACCAGATAGCTCACTTTTGCAGACCGTTCTGAATGGTCTTCCTGATTCATATCAGAGTTTTGCCTCTACTCTTCGGTTGATGATGAAAGGCAATCCGAATGCCTTGTCATTTGAGGAATTAGTCTCTGTTCTATTGCAGGAAGATCAATCCAGGTAGAACAGGTCCATTATGCGTGTTGCAGATCAAGCTTTCCTGGCTAGTCAGAAGGGCAAAGGAAAATGGAGCTCTTCTACTAGTAAGCAGAAATCTGCAAATGCTGCACAATCGAAGAACCAAGATAAAGATGAGAAGAAATCAGAAAAGCAGAAATTGTTCTGCAAGTATTGTAAAGGAAATGATCATATTATAAAGAACTGTCCAAAACTGGCTGCTAAAGAGGCAAAGAAGAAAGAGGCTAGAATGGTTGTTGCAGAGGCCTCTACACCAAAAATAGAGTCTGCAAATCTTGTGCAGGAAGAAGAATGGGTGTTTACTACTGTCTGCAGTTTTGACCCATCTTCTCATGATCAGTGCATGTCTGCAGTAGACTCAGATGTTTTGTACTTTGACAGTGGGGCGACCAAACATATTACCTCGCAACGCAGTTTCTTCTCTTCACTCGAGCCTGCCCCTACAGGGAATACTGTCACATGTGCCAATAACTCCTCTTATCCTGTTATGGGAGTTGGTAAGATCATTCTGACTACTGCTCATGGTAGTTCTTTCACTTTGTCAGATGCTTTATTTCTGCCAGGGATAAAAAAGAACCTGTTATCAGTTTCTGCATTAGCCAAGATTGGCTTGGTTGTGAAATTTGTTGATGACAGGTGTACAGTCCATGGTCTCTCAAATGGCGATGTGATTATTGCTTCTGGCATTTTATGTCGTGGGTTGTATAAGCTCATAGACTATGAAAGATCTGTGAATGATTCGGCATGTGCAGTTCATGATTCTCAGGCTATGTCAGATGCAAAGCTTTGGCATGCACGCTTTGGTCATCTGAATTTTGTTAGTTTGCTACGCCTGTAGAAATCTAAAATGGTGTCCTCTTTGCCCAAACTTGATGCACCTGGAAAACATGTTTGTGAAGGCTGTATTTTGGGCAAAATGCAGCGTTCTTCCTTTCCAAAAGATGGTTCAGTTCGGGCTACGCAGAAATTGCAACTTGTACATAGTGATGTCTGTGGTCCTATGCAGACACCCTCTTTTGGAAATTACCTTTACTTCGTGACTTTCATTGATGATTTTTCCAGGCATGCATGGGTATATCCACTCAAAGCAAAGTGCGAAGTGTTCATGTGCTTCAAACAGTTTCTGGTTGGCTGAAAATCTGTCAGCATGTAAAATGGGCACCCTCCGTTTTGATCGAGGGGGGGAATATATGTCTTCAGATTTTAATGCATTTCTGGTTGAACGTGGGATAAAAGACCAATGTACAGTGCCGTATACACCTCAACAGAATGGAGTTGCTGAACGAAACAACAGGTCACTCATGAAGATGGCGAGGTGCATGGTCAAAAGTCACGCTTTACCACATAGTTTCTGGCTTGAGGCTATCATGTGTGCAGCATATGTACTGACAGGTATCCCACTAAAGCGTTGCACTCTATCACTCCATATGAGGCTTGGCATGACCGCAAGCCATCTGTTGCTCATCTGCGTGTTTTTGGTTGTTTGGCATATGCATTAGTGCCTGAACAACATCGCAGAAAATTGGATGATAAGGCAGTAAAATGTATTTTTGTTGGGTACAGTTCTGAAAGTAAAGGCTATCGTCTGTATCATCCACAGACTAAACGCATTCTGGTTAGCTGTGATGTTGTCTTTGTGGAAGATGCTATTCAGCCATTGCTTTCATGCACTAAGGAGACACTCAGCCTTTGCAGGTTTCATATGATGATGCAAATCATTCCATTTCTGATGCAGATTTACATGATGCACTTGTTGATGAGAGAGCTTATATTGAGCAGGCAAAAACTATGCCAAAATGGCTGGTGCAGACTTTGCGTGACAGCAAATTAGATGCACCTTTGTCATATCGTACTCGTTCAGGCTCTCATAGTGCCTCCTTTGCATCAGATTGCTATGCTATGGCTGCATCTAGTCTCTGTGATGAGAATGAGCCTGTTTCTTTTGATGAAGCACAAAATTCAGAAAATTGGATGGCTGCTATGCAATCTGAATATGATGCTATAATGAAGAATGGTACATGGTCTTTATGTGACTTGCCTCCTGGCAAGAAGGCCATTGGCACTAAGTGGGTATACAAGCTGAAGCGTAAACCTGATGGTACAGTTGATAGTTATAAAGCTAGGCTTCTTGCAAAGGATTATGCACAGGAAAGAGGCATTGATTTTGATGAGACCTTTGCACTTACATGTCATATGACTACTGTTCGGAGCATTTGTGCACTTGCAGCCCATCATGGTTGGAATGTACATCAGTTGGACATTAAAACAACATTTTTGAATGGTGACTTGCATGAAGAAGTGTATGTTTTTCAGCCCCGTGGCTTTGTGCAGAAAGGGCATGAAAACCAGGTTTGCAGGTTAAAGAAGGCATTATATGGTTTAAAGCAAGCACCACGTGCTTGGTATGAGAAGATACATGCCTATCTGATTGCACATGGTTTTGAGAACAGTCCAACTGAAAGCACCTTATATGTTAAACGTGCTAATGATGTGCTTCTGATCATTGTTGTCTATGTTGATGACATGCTGTTCACTGGTCCTATTGAGACACATATTGTTGATTTTAAGGCTGATTTGCATGCCTCATTTGAGATGTCTGATTTGGGGCATTTGCATCACTATTTGGGCATTCAATTTATGCACGTTGATGGTGGAATGGCTTTGTGTCAAACGAAATATATTGACACATTATTGCAGCATTTTGGCCTTGAAGACTGTAAGCCTATTGCCACTCCTATGGAGACAGGTTTACGATTGAGTCTTCATGATGTTGGAGATGCATTTGATGTTGTTCTCTATCAGCAGGCTGTTGGATGCTTGATTTACTTATGCATTACTCGGCCAGATATTCAGTTTGCTGTCTCACAGATGAGCAGGTTTATGCATTGCCCAGGAGTCACGCATTGGAAAGCGGTTAAGTGCATCTTTCGCTACTTGAGTGGTACTCGGCTACTTGGGTTGTTTTATCCCAAGGGGGGATCACTACTGCCAGATTTGCATGCTTTTTCTGACTCAGATTGGGCTGGTTGCTATGACACTCGTGTGTCCACCAATGGTTTTTGCTTCATGCTTGGTAGCTCATGTATATCTTGGTTGAGCAAGAAGCAGCCTATTGTGGCCACTTCCAGTTGTGAGGCTGAGTATAGGGCAACTTTCACAGCGACTGTTGAGTGTGTGTGGCTCAGACGCCTTATGGCTGATTTGGGTGTTGGCCAGTCTTCTGCCACCACCATCTTCACTGACAGTCAGAGCGCATTGGCAGTCGCACTAAGCACATTGAGGTGCATTATCACTATGTGAGGGAGAGGTTCTCTGCTGGGGAGATCAGCTTGGCATATGTGCCCACGCAGGAGAACATTGCAGACCTTTTCACGAAGGCTCTGCCTAGGGAGAAGTTGGAAGCTTTCCGCAAAGCTTTGGGCTTACTTCCTTTTGTGGAGTGATTTCCACATAGCTTGGCACTTCCTTATACATGAGTGCCAGCTCCTTGTTCACCGCATCACTCCTAGGGGGGATTTGTTGATATATTTAGGTAGTGATGTGTGTGAACACTCTAGGACCGCCGGGGCACTTTTTTCCCTCTTTAGGAGGTTTTTTTCCCCCGGCTTGTATATACGCCTATTGCCCTAATGGGCTACTTATCTTTGTACATTCTCTAGTAATACATTCAGTATTGTGTGTTTGTGCTCCAAGCTTCTTCTTCTTCCTTGTGCTATTCGCGTGCTTCTGCAGACGTCTATCTCCAACAATTAGAATATCACATAATTTTTTTACAATAGGAAAAATTATACTTTGAGAGTTATATAATATGTCCATTGAAGCAGTAGTGGATATTATGTATTGTTATATTTCCATGATCAAATAGTGGATTATATGATATAGACATGTTTCCAAAATTTTAATTCTATACTAGTTCATAGTTCTTTGGGTAAAAGATTGGTGTTACTGGAAATTCTAGTGTACACTCACGATTTATATCTTCTTTTGCATGTGGTTTGTGCATTAAGACTAATATGCATTGTCGATAAATATAAAGTATCAAAGAAAAAAGAAATGTGATAATTTCTAAGAAGATGAATTACTCACGATCCATACATTCTTTCGTACAGGTTCTACTACAGTATTCCATTGCTTATACATTATGTGCTTGCAATATATAGACATTGCATTATCATTTTCATTTATATTGATTACATCTTTCTTGAAAACCTTGGTTAATAAAAGTTATCTATATTCAATAAAGATTTACTAAAACGAAGTTCCATGTCACATGTAATAAAGTAGGTCTATAAAATGAGTTTCTAGCTAGTTTTGAAAGATCTAAAATTGGACATCGTTTGGTCACTAGTTTATAGACAAAGATCTCGAGACTACACTTAAGTATAGATTCATGTGCTCTCTAAAACAATTGATCCACTTATCTTGGTGGTGAATTCTCAAGGTTGGGAAGGAAGAGGTCTTGGGTTCAACTCCCATGGGGAGCATGGGGAGAGAGTTTTTCCCAAAGAGCCTTCCAACTCAAGTCAACATAAGTTAACTTGAGACGAGAGAGACTTAACTCGAATGGCAAGTACACCTACCACTAGTGGACTCTAGTGGAAGATAAGAGAGCAGTGGTGGAGATCACAAGAACCACTAGTGGGCTTTAGTATATATATATATATATATATATATATATATATATATATATATATATATATATATATATATATATATATATATATATATATATATATATATAGCTATATATATATATATAGGCATAAGGCTGGGAGGAGAATCATCTCTCTAGCACGTGGTGGTCCTAATAGTTAGTCCTTTGCATTGGTATCAAAGCATAGTATTGTCCAAAATTCTAGAATTCCTTTCAAGGATCATTCAAGAGGTGCACAATATTCCAAGATGAATCCTTTTTTCATGTTTTTTATACCTTAGGAGTGATCTCAAGTACTTGAAGAATAAAATTATCCCTAGTAGTGAGAACAAAATTCTTCAATCTAGTTACATAGCATGTAGTTCCCTAGAAATCCCAAACCACCAGTAACCCATAGGTATATCAATCTTGATGAGATTCTTAGATTTGGAATGTAAAAGGCACTAGCACATGCTTGGACTTGAGTTGAGGGAAAGAGCTCTAAAAATCGTGCATGTAAGCCAAGAAGCTTTGGACAAGTGTGAGAGATCGTACGATAAAGACAAAGTCTTTGTCATTGTTTCAAGGTCAAGAATAATTGATCACAATTGGACAAATTTTTCTAAGAACATGTGATTTGAACTACTATGAATTTTCCCCTAGTACTAGAAATAAAGCCCACGTATGACTCATCATTTACTAGAACTAATTTGGGGGTTTAGTGACAACCCCAATTGAAAAAAAATGGGGATTGTCCCTTATGCAACACTCTAAAAACAGAGCATCACATAATATATGATCCAATTAAAAAAGGGGGGATTGTTGCATAAGTGGCGATCACCATCCCTTACCTGCGGTGCCTAAGTGGCATCGCTTCTAGCATCACATATTAGCACTGTTGGTAGCAATGCAGACATATTCCATGCAATGCTACTTATAAGACTAAAAAAACTCTAATTCTTCTAGCACATTTTTATCGGGGTTTGAAGCCGAGAGAGAGAGAGAGAGAGAGAGAGAGAGAGAGAAAGGTATGCACATACACACAGGTGAAAGAATGTTAATGTTTACAAAAAAGTGATGTCCGGGACATAGTTAATTAGCAGGAAAAACCCGATCCTTCTTAGTTGAACATCGTGCCATAGTTATTGAAAGAGAATTAAAAGTGAGGTGGTGGGGTGAGAGTAGGTCACAGTACGCATGCTGGAGCATGGAGTGTTCATGACGTGGGTTTTTTTTGCTTGTTGCATGTTGGAGAGTCCACCGCATTACCTCATCTTGCCTAGGAGTTTTTTTGCATAGCTGATTGTTGTCTTTGGTAGCCATACATTCATTATGGAGTGTGCAATGCAGAAGTTTTATTGGTTGCTGTTTTGTTGATCCTGTGTTGTTGTAACGAGTCACGACCGAATCTTTCCCGGGCAATGGAAGATGTATGTGCGAAACACAAAATTAGAGGCTTTAATCAACTCTAAAGAATCAGTTCTCACATTTGCTTCTCCTCATTGCACTTCAGGTTCCCTAACTTTCATGCTGCCAAGAATAGGGTCAACCTAGAAGCTCTATATTGGATATTATTAGCCCAAGTTAAAGTGGAAAATCGGCTTTGTTAAGAGCTAGAAACAGACTTTGGAAGCCACCACCAACATGTATCCTTGGGACAGAAAAGAGATTACAAAGCTTGATGCAATTTGTGTGGGTTGCAGAGTAGGAATGCTTTTCCAGCTCCCTGCTCTTTTGGATGGTGGGTGAAAGCATGTTAATGTTTACAAAAAAGTGCTGTCCGAGACATAGTTAATTAGCTAGAAAAACCCGATCCTTGTTAGCTAAACATCGTTCAATAGTTATTGAAAGAGAACTAAAAACGAGGTGGTGGGGCGAGAGTAGGCCGCAATACGCATGCTAGAGTGTGGAGCATTCATGACGTGGGTTTTCTTGCATGTTGCATGTTGGAGAATACGCTACAGTACCTCATCTCACCTAGAGTTTTTCTACATGCTCCATGTTGAGTGGGGAACAGTGAGAGGGACTCCATCACTATAGGCATTTCTTTTGCATGTTGCATCTTGAGTGGGGAATATTGATAAATATTTTTCTGCATGCTACGTGTTGGAGAGTACGCCGCAGTTGCTCTTCTCGCTTGTGAGTTTTTCATGTTGCATGTTGAGTGGGGAACAGTGAGAGGGACTCCATCACTATACATATATTTTCCTACGTGCTATCATTCCTAAAAAGGTAATCCACTTCTTCATATTTGATGACCAGACGCATGACACCTTTTTTGTGCAATAGTGTTTCCAATTACATTGGCAATGGCTGAGAGAGCTAAACCTTGACTTAAGCCAACATTGGGTATGGTCAGATGGTGCAGCTTCTCGTTGTAAAGACTGATGACATTGATTTTATGGTGATGTGTGGGCTCTTGGCCCCTGCACATTTTGTACAATTCCCTCATTAATCTACTTTTTTCCTGTTCTCTAAAGAAAAGGAAGTTATATACGAGTAACATCTCAGATTGCGGATGATTGTTCCAGGTTTAAAAGTATGCCTAACAATGTCCATTTAGTTTCATATTGTTCATTCATTGTATCTAACATCTGAGGTTTTGGATGATTGTTGTAGGTTTAAAAGTGGTATAACAAGTCTACATATGTAAGTGATGGAGCACATAATGATATCAGATGAGCATACTCAATGTAAAGTCAATATAATAAAGTGGATTGATGAGTGGTATATGTTATTGTATTTATGATGTCTTCATCATTTGTAGTGTGTTGATGGAGGACAGTCTCGGACAAGCAAACTGATGGAAGTTAATAAAATAATAGTAGTGGATAGTGAGCAGCAAGCATTAAGATGTTATTGGAAGGAAAAGAAAAGGAAATATAGAGACACAATAACGTCAAGGTCGGGCACTAATGTGGAGGGTAATGCTAATTTCAGTTCAAACAACTTGGATGGCATTGTGGATAAGATCATCAAGTATTTTAAAAATCAAATTAGACACTTATGTTGTGAAGATAAAATCGAGGCACTAAATAGGATGTTGCAAAGTCCATGTATTGGGAAACGTTTTTATGCAATGGGCAATAACAAAGATCATGTAACATGTGCCCTTTTCACCAATCTTTGGAATACACTACAAAGTATGAAAAAGATTTCTAATGACCTTGTGTTGAAGAGATCAACATTGATGATGGCTCTAAATAGTGATGCATATTCATCAACAAATCAGATAAATATTTCAAGACTTTCTAGGGTATTGGGAGTAAGCAGGAAAGTCGTCTATGATACGATTGGACGGCTGAGTATAGTTGCATCTGATCATAGTTTTTTGAAGACAAATGGTAGGGAAACACATACCACATGTATCATGCAAGAGGTCAAGCATCTGATTATCACGTTTTGGACAACAGAGAGCAGGGTGTCACCAAATAAGAAGGATATAATCAGGACCCGACTTGGCAAAAATCAATATTTGGAGTGTAAGAAAATAATAGCACAGCGGAATAGACCTGTAGATAGAGTTGAGAGAAAAACGCAGACAAAGATAGACGTAGACTGAGAGGTAGAGAACTCAAATTCTCAGATTGCAAAGCATAATGCAGTTACAATGATGGTGCTGTCCACCCGTGCGCTCCCACTGTGGAGCTTAGATGGCGATCTAGACAGACTCTAGATGAAGGGCTTACTAGTGCGCAATGCTGTATAAAGCTCAACCTGGGCTGTGCTTATATAGCTTTTACAAGGCGGTTCGGTATAGATAAATGTAGTCGAGAGATACAAAATAGTCGGTAAAATATATGATCCAACAATATCTCCACGACTAGAAGTCACAGGGCCCCTCTGCACTCCCCCCATTAAGGTTCTATGGGGAAACCGCGCGACGTCACAGGGCCTTTATTTTCACCTTAAATGGTAACCCAATGGCCTGGAAGTTTATGCCCTACCTAACCTGACGGCTAGGCTCACAAAGATCATCTATAACCATCAACGGTCACACATAGACCTCATCTAACTTGGAAGTTAGGGTTCCACAAATATCCGGGCTCTCATAATGGCTTCTCCTCATAATGGGGGCCTTACAACTTAGAGCACCATGGATCATTTGTGGTCACATGAGGGTGGAGTATTGAGCATATCTAACATGGAGCACCCTGTTCACTTTCTCGATGTATCTCAGGTAATCCTATTTTCAATCATCAATTCATGATTTTAGCTAATTATACAAGAACTAGTAACAAGTAACTTATACTAACAATCTAATAGTAATAGTTAACTAGTAACAAGCTAATAGTAATAGCTAACTAGTAACAAGCTATTTAGAAATAGCTTATTACAAACAACTAACCAAGAAATTGTCTCTTAATTAATAGCCAATTAGTAACAAGCTAATTACTAATAACCATCCAAGAACCAACTACTTAGTAATAGCTAATTGGTAACAAGATAATTAGTACTAACTAATTACTAACAACTAACCAAGAAGTAGCTATTTACTAATAATGAACTCTTAACAAGCTAAATAGTAATAGCTAATTACTAACAGTTAAGAACTAGCTACTTAGTAATAGCCAATTAGTAGAAGCTAATTAGTAATAGCTAATTATAAACAGCTAACCAAGGACTAGCTACTTAGTAATATTTAATTACTAACAAGCTAATTCCTAATAGATAATTACTAACGACTAACTAAGAACTAGCTACTTAGTAATAGCTTATTGGTAACAACCTAATTAGTAATATATTATTAGTAATAATTAATTACAAACAATTAACCAATGATTAGCTACTTAATAATAACTAATTGTTAACAAGTTAAATAGTAGTAGCTAATTACTGAGAACTAACTAAGAACCAACTACTTAGTAATAGGTAACTAGTAATAAGCTAATTAGTAATAGCTAATTACAAACAACTAACCAAGAACCATCTACTTTCTAATAGAAAATTAGTGACAAGCTAATTAATAATAGCTAATTACAAACACCTTACCAAGAACCAGCTACTTAGTAATAGCTAATTACTATCAAGCTAATTAGTAATAGCTAATTACTGAGAACTAACTAAGAACCAACTACTTAGTAATAGGTTACTAGTAGCAAGCTAATTAGTGACAGCTAATTACAAACGACTATCCAAGAATCAGCTACTTAGTAATAGCTAATTAGTAACAATCTACTTAGTAATAGCTAATTAGTAAGAAGCTAATTACAAACAGCTAACCAAGAACCAACTACTTAGTAGTAGCTAATTAGTAACAAGCTAATTAGTAATAGCTAATTACAAACTACTAACCAATAACGAGCTACTTAGTAATAGCTAATTACTAACAAGCTAATTAGTAACAAGCTACTTAGTAATAGCTAATTAGTAGAAGCTAATTAGTAATAGCTAATTATAAACAGCTAACCAAGAACCCACTACTTAGTAATAGCTAATTACTAACAAGCTAATTCACAACAAGCTAATGAGTAACAAGCTAATTAGAAATAAGGTAATTAATAACACGCTAATTAGTAATAGCTAATTAGTAACAAGTTAATTAGCAATATCTAATTACAAATAGCTAACCAAGAACCAGCTACTTAGTAATAGCTATTTACTAACAAGCTAATTAGTAATAGCTAATTAGAAACAAGCTAATGAGTAACAAACTAATAAGTAAGAAGGTAATTAGCAACAAGCTAATTAGTAATAGCTAATTAGAAACAGCTAACAAAGAACCAGCTACATAGTAATAGCTAATTCCTAGCAAGATAATTAGTAACAAGCTAATGAGTAACAAGCTAGTTAGTAACAAGCTAATTAGTAACAAGCTAAATAGTAATAGCTAATAAGTAACAAGATAATGAGTAATAGCTAATTACAAAGAGCTAACCAAGAACAAGCTACTTAGTAATAACTAATGACTAACAAGCTAATTAGTAATAGCTAATTAGTAACAAGCTAATGAGTAACAAGCTAATTAGTAACAAACTAATTAGTAATAGCTAATTAGTAACAAGCTAATTAGTAATAGCTTATTACAAATAGCTAACCAAGAACCAGCTACTTAGTAATAGCTAATTACTAACAAGCTAATTAGTAATAGCTAATTAGTAACAAGCTAATGAGTAACAAGCTAGTTAGTAACAAGCTAATTAGTAACAAGCTAATTAGTAATAGCTAATTAGTAACAAGCTAATTAGTAATATCTAATTACAAACAACTAACCAAGAACAGGCTACTTAGTAATAGCTAATTACTAACAAGCTAATTAGTAATAGCTAATTAGTAACAAGCTAATGAGTAACAAGCTGATTAGTAGCAAGCTAATTAATAAAAAGCTAATTACTAATAGCTAATTAGTAACAAGCTAATTATTAATAGCTAATTATAAAGAGCTAACCAAGAACTATCTACTTAGTAATAGCTAATTACTAACAAGCTAATTAGTAATAGCTAATTAGTAACAAGCTAATTAGTAACAAACTAATTAGTAATAGCTAATTACAAACAACTAACCAAGAACTAGCTACTTAGTAATTTTTTATTAGTAACAAGCTAATTAGTTATAGCTAATTACAAATAGCTAACCAAAAACCAGCTCCTTAGTAATAGCTAATTGCTAACAAGCTAATTGTTCTCAGTAATAGTTAATTACTGACTACTAACTAAGATCCAGCTACTTAGTAATAGCTAATCACAAACAGCTAACCAAGAACCAGCTACTTAATAATAGCTAATTACTAACAAGCTAATTAGTAATAGCTAATTATTGAGAACTAACTAGTAACATTCTAACACCTTGTAACAACTAACCACCAACTACTTAGTAATAGCAAACTCATAACTAGCTAATTAATGACTACTAATAACCACTTGTTTGTGTAATGTAGATGGAGCTATTTATATGCTTCAAACATTTGCATCCAATGATAAATACCCAACTTCAAAAGTTTGAATCATTGAAGCCATATTTTGTTAAGAGATTGAAAGATAGATTCACATGTTGCTACATTTATCACGTTCAAATGTCATAGCTTAAGGATGCAATCAATCTCCTACGTCAATCAAGCTCGGTCATGCATAGTTGTCTTTGTAACTGTGATTGTTCAATTTGTCAAGTAGGGAAGATATCAAGGTGCAATGCTTAAGCAACTACATTTCGATCAATTAGCATTATTATAGAGAGTATTCTATGTCCACGTCAAAATGATACCACATTCCACTAGTACAAATGTGTGACGGGTGAGCACTTTGATTGCAGAGTAGGACATTTTAAGTGGTGTCCGAGAGAGACTAACATTGAGGAATATCATATTCCTATAAAGATCTTTGAAGATATCGAGTCGATGTATGAAGGATAAGTTCATAAAAGGAAAGAATTGATAAAGAGGGAGATGAGTCCTAAAGTTGTAACACGATTATTTGAGAAAATTCTAAAGAAATTTATCAAGCATAATTTCATTTATTTATGGCAAGCAAACTATTTTAAGATGTGTGTCTCTGAATTCCCAGGCGATGTTATGGTTTCAGTGGTTGATTTTGCAAAAAATTATACATTCCACAAGCAACATGAAATACAATCTATGCATAAGTGGTCTATATAGGTAACTATTTTTGTGCATATCACATATTTTTGTTTGAAGGGTATTCCTAAAAACGTAATCCACTTCTTCATATCCGATGAAAAGAAGCATGACACCCTTTTTGTGCAACATTGTTTCTAATTACATTGGCAATGGTTGAGAGAGCTAAACCTTGACTTAAGCCAACATTGGGTATGGTCAAACATTAGGGGAAAAAGTGAGCCCTCCATGGGCCTTGTAAGGATTCCTAATTTTTAGGAATTAAAAAGCTTAATCCAAGAAATTAAGAGGCCAGGAAAAACCACTAGTGGTATTCACCAACAAATTAATATTTCATAGAAATTCTTATTTGAATTTTGAAAAGGAGTTTTATTGGCTTTTGGATGGTTCTATTGAATGGCTAGGATTGAAAAAATGAAATTCTAAAATAAGATGCTTTGACATTCGTGGGATGCAGTAGTAGAGAGAGAAGATCTTACGATTGCTCTTGTAGCCCTCTCTGCAAATTTAATGACCATTAGATGCGAGTAGATCCGATGGCTGCCCGCATTTGGCGCTGAGAACATTTTAGTAGTCAATCTGTGTGGTATGATTGCAGCCAGATCTGACGCTCGTCCGTGATTCGCGCTAAGTGAAAAATCGGAGCACATAGAAGGCGTCCGATGATACAATCATCCAAGGGTGCTAGTTGAAAGGCGCGTTCAACTTTTTGACATGCATCCTAAGCCGCTTGATCATCCTCTGATCCAATGGTTAGAGTTAGATGTGCTCAAGTTGGGAGAATTCAAATTTGAGCCATGTGATTTTTAATGAAATCCAATGGTATGTATGCAAATGCGCATTCTTTTGGTGGAAACACATCTAAACTGTTCCCATCTCTTAAATCCAAGGGTTCTAATTCATTCCCAATCCTTTCAAAACCATTCACACACGTAAAACCATGACTTCAAGGTGGTTTCTCTCTCTTTGACCACACAAAAACCATGGAAGCCTATGCCTACTCTATGTTATTAAGGGACTAGACTTTGGCCACCACCCTCTTCTCATTGGTCCATCCCTAATCACTCGTTCATCTAAAAGGCCCAGCCAAGGCTCATTTTTTCCCCTAATGATGGTGCAACTTCTCAATTTAAAGCTAAACATCCATTTTACTTCATAGGAAGATATCCAAGGCTAATAGGTATGACTATGATATGGAACTTCTCTAAGTGAGGGCACGAGAAGGGAGAACATGATGGTGTTGGTGCAGTTGTGAAAAGGGCACTAACCCATGAACAACTTAAACCTGAAGGTGTAATGTTGAAGTGTGTTGCAGATGTTGTGAAATTTCTTAGGGGACATTTGTCAGAGAAGGAGGGATGTCACATGGGTCTTCTGGGAAGTGAAGCTTGATAAAGTGAACAAGAAGAAAGCTTGGGATTGTAAGGGGATATCTCAAGTTCAATCCTTGCATTAGATTCATGGCTATTCAAGGTTAGGTAGACATTGCATTGGTGTCAGAGAACTAACATGTTATTGCTTTCATTGTATCCATGGTCAGTGGAAAAGATGCATCAACAAATGCCACATTCAAAATTGAGCGTACCATACTTTGACTCCTATCAGTGAGATAGATGAAGCAGAAGACTTATCCTTTTCCAATTTTACATTTGAAGGTGATTGCAACTACCTATCAGATGCATTGGTAGTGGATGACAACTTTGTAGTCAATGCAGAAGAGGACGATGATGAAGGTGTAGATTTCTATTTATTAAAGTGCAGACAAGGAAAACAGTTCAGTCGAAAGAATGTAATGGAGGCATGGAACAACCTGATAGCTTCAGGAACATATAATGTGGTGGATTTATTTTATGAGAGACTAGAAGAAAATGTCTACAGGTTGTTAGAAATAATACCACCAGCTTAGATGTATTCTCATCTTGTAAGATGCATTAAAATGCCCATGTCACCAGTCCACGATTATGCAGACATGTTTACCATAAATGGTGATGTGTATGAGGCCATTTATAATAGTATGCCCTGGAATTTGTAATACCCATGTGATGTTGGACAACTTTTTTTTCTGGCACTATGTCGTACAAGATTTGACTAGATAATTATAAACTAGTTTCTTCAATAACCATTTCTGTGTTGAGAAGTTCAATCAAGTGGTGGGAGTGGGTCATGCATAAATTTATATCCAAGATTTTCCATTGGTATGGCTGCCAGTTTTCTTTACCTCATGGAGTTTTTTTCCTCAATCATTATATCCTCCCTTCCCTGATTTATGTGTTGTCCTACTGGATTCCTAACAAAAAGCATTTTAACTAGGTGATTGCTCTTTCCAGAAGATTCTTGTGGGGTGGAAGTCTCCATCACAATAAAATTCCTAAGGTAGCTTGGAATATCTGCTACCTTCCTAAGGAGGGAGGTTTGGGTATTTTTTTTCCTCTCAAAATCGCTACTAATCTGTGTGCTAAATGGATTTGTAGAGCTATTGAGTCTAATGATAGTTGGGCCATTCTCATGAAAAGAAACACTAAAAGGTTTTACCTTACTAATTATATATCCTGGAAACAGCATAATTTGTGGGACATTTTGGTTTCCCCTCACCCCTACTCTCCCATTGGAAGCATCCTCACTTCAAGTTCTGGCACTCATGGATGATGTTCAAAACGTGTAGTAGTCCAATTGACAAATTATTTGCTTTTACTAACTTCTTTATGCAGGAAAGTGCTTCGGCTGGCTGGCTGTCCCTTTGGAACAATGGCAACCTAATTATTAGAGAGCATAAATGTTGTGCACATGGTTTTTTCAAATGGAGTGACATCTGTGTTGGATCTGATGTGTTGATTGATACTCATTTCTTTGATTCTACTAATTTATCCCCTGGTTTTTTGAAGGTGTTGAAGCTTCACAGAGATATGGTGGCAACCAGACTCTCGCTTTGCTCTCAGAGAAGACCTGTCAAACTCCAAGAATTCCTTCATGTACTCTTTTGTCAAAGGCTTTCAAGCCATGGGTAGGCAGAGCATACAAGCCATTAAGTCTACCCCTTCATATGAATTCAATCTCTTAGGTCACCTCAAACTCACCCCTCCAAGTCAGTGGAGGGTTTCCCTCCTATCTCTGTACTACGTTGTTAGGATGGAGATGATTTACCATTGTATCTAGCTCTAGCTATCTTTTTGTTGCCTTTGTATCTAGCTCCTGCTATTATGCTCTTGTAATTGTGAGGACTTCCTGTCCTCTGCCTTGTATCTCTGATGGGGGAACTTGCCCCTTGTACAATTGTACATTTCTTCATTAATACCTAGTTTTCTGTTTCTCCCAAAAAAAATGGTGGAGTGCTTGTTGGATGCATAATAAGAAGAAGCACTTCTCCCAAGTCATTGCCCTTGCCAGGAGATTTTTGTGGGGTGACAACCTTCATCATAACAAAGTTCCTAAGATGGATTGGAAAATTTGTTGCCTCCCTAACAAAGCTGCGAAATGGATAGCTAGATCCCTGAATTCTTCTAACATATGGGCTAACCTCATAAAAAGAAACACTAAACATTTTTATATAGAAAACTATAAATCCTAGCAACATCATTCTTTATGGGATATTATTGTGTCTCCGCACTCTTTTGTTGTTGTAGGAAGTTCCCTTTGTTGTAGATTATTGAAGGCTTGTATGGAGGTTAAAAAGGCATGTTGCCCTAATGAGAAGTACTTTACTCATTCTAACTTTTTTCTTCAGGAAATCATTTGGATTGGATGGTTATCTCTGTGGAACAATTGCAAAATGGGAATCAAAGAGCACAAGTGTTGCAAGAAGGGATACTCTAGCTGGAATGACCTCACTGTCAATGGTGGGGTCATTCAAGACTCTGCTATAATGGATATCACTAACTTATCTCCTACTTGTCTTCAGGTATTGCTAGTGCACAAAAAAGTGTTGCAGGAGAGGCTTCTTCAATGCACTTCCCACAGGCCTGTTCACCTTGCTGATGTTGCCAGATACATGTTTCAGAAATTCAAGAGCTCCAAAGGGTTCAAAGACATTGCAGTGAGGTGTCTTCTTGATATCAAGACAACCCCTCTTGAGGATTTTCAACTATCTAAACATCTGTATAACACCTCCCCCAGCAAGTGGAGAGATTCATTACTTAAGTTGTACTCCAGTTCCAGATTTGACATGATTTTCTCATGTACATGAGCTTGTGTATCAGGAATCTTTATCTCTCTAACTTGTATCTACCACAGATGTATGTCCCCTGCTCCAACAATATTTTTTGAGTATTTATTTTAATATGGGATCCTTGTGTAGGATATTGCCCTTTGTACACTTACACATACCATCATTAATCTAATCTTCTTGTTGTCTCAAAAAAAAGGTGGAGTGCTTATCTATATTTGGTGAGGTTTTGCCCCTAGTACAGTTTGTAACTCTTCTATATTAATATTCAATTTTTTTGTTCTCTCGAAAAAAAGAGTGTGGCTCAGTTCAGTTGGATTGGCTCTTCTCCTCTTCAGGTGGGGGCGGGGGTTAAGTCCCTAGCTACGCCAAGACACTATGTAACTCGTCTAACCCTTGCTTTGTGGGCTACCAGGGGTCCCATGGGTACTATGCCCGTTCACTTGTATAGTTGCAATTTCAAAATTAAAGTTCGGGGGAGTAGGCTTTGGTTGAACCTCCATTTCAAAAGAAAAAAAAAGTGTGGCAGCTTACCCCCCTTAGAACAAAAGAAAAGCATGGCAGCTTACCCCCCTCAGAATAAAACACGCACCCCTGAAGCAGATGAATTGATGTGAGGGTAGAAGCATGATTTTGGAAGGAAATGCCATTCATGTACCATCATAATAGTTTGAATCCACCCATAGACTTAAAAGTTTTTTTTTTAATGGAAAACAGAGATTAAATTAAATGTAGGAAATATTGTACAACTATGCAGGGGGAAGGCCCTCACCTGCAATTACCAAAAAAGGTACAGATACATCGTAAACCTCTTGGGACAATACATCTTAGAGTGAGTGACTCTCCATTGTTGGTATCTAACATTACATATGAATTTTGAATACATGGCTTGATGCATAGGAGCATCAGAGATACTAGAAAGGTAGGCCTGTCCAGCAAACTTCATTTCTTTCCAACATTTGTAAATTTGATTCCTACTACCATCTCCCAATTTATTTCTTCCAACCCAGATGTTACATAATATTTGTGCTCTCCATGTGTGCCAAAGCAAGGGATACAACCCATTATTGGTCTGCCAAGGGTGAGGCAGAGATTATTAAGAGGGGACCCAAATTTTTTAGCATGAAAGCATTCCATGAACAGGTGAGAAAAATCCTCAAACGTGCCACAGCTCTTACAATTTCCATTCCCCAAATTTAATTTACGAGCTCTGCTCCCTGTCCATAGGCCCTGGTGAATGATAAGCCACAATAAGATGGAGTGCTTATTCATAGGAGGAAGGGCCCAAATCACCTGAAATGTGTAGGACCATTGATGATCAGTCCACTCGAGATTCCACTTTTGATTCAGCTGATGGAGAGTGTTAATCTCCAAAAAAACAAGCTAATCTTGAAATTAGAGCACCTCTATATCAAGAGTAACTCAAAACCTTTCCCAATTTGGAGGATTAATGATCAATTATAAAGATTTTGGACAAACTGTGAAGAAGATGATTCTACAGAAAGTCTGCTGCACATAACTCTCTCATTGACTTATCAAATGTGTAAAGTTTTTTATAAAACTTTGCACAAGGTGTCACCTATAGTCCAAGTTAAAACACTTCAAAAGACTGATTAGATCTTGAGAAATGAACTTAACAAGTCACATATGTCTAAAACTGTTCTTCTAAAAAGTCGATTCAGACACCTATAACTTCTAACACTTGGTTCTCTCAATCTAGAACCCATTTATGCAAATGCTTTTAGTCACATGTAGCTTACCTTCCAACTTAAAGATTGAGTGCTTGCTTGCTCAAAACTTTACATTGTGGAAGGAGAACTCACCAAAACATTAGCATCGAATTTTGCGCCTCTTTCAGGAAACAGTGAACACTTCTTCACATATGAATGTTCCTACTCATAATTCTCACGGCCTGTTTACAATTACGCTCTCAAAATTTAACCATAGACTCATTAACTATGAACTTAGACATCTACAAAAGGATTCTTGTAATGATCAAGCACAGAAGGAGAATACACAAAAAGATCGGGCGCAACATTTTTCATTTCTGAGAAATTTTTACATCTGAGTAATGAGAGAGATTCTATTCACTTCTAAAAAGCCTAATGACATCTAATTCTCCTCAAAACGTATTCTAACACATTCTCTACTATTTTCCCCGACATTTTCTTTGTATATATAGGAAAATATTTACAAGCTCATGATGGCATACAAAAGTATGTGATGAACTGACTCTAAAATAATGTACATATGTATACACATCTTTATCTCCTGGATATGCACTTCCTTCATGCTTCATGACTTGGTCTTTTCTTCAGTCCTTGACTTCAATTCTTCATCCAAAACTTCAATTGTGGATTGCCTTGCACCAACAGCTCCCCCTCAATCATCAATTGAGGTTTTCTTTATCTTCTTTATGCCTGCCATGTCTTTGAATCTCTGTAGCTTTGGTCCATCCAAGCTTTTGGTTAGCATATCAGCTATTTGATCTTTTGTTGAAGTATGTATGACCTCGGTCTCTTTATCCATCACCTTCTCTCTTAGAAAGTGATATTGAATCTCAATGTGTTTAGTCCTGGCATGAAACACAAGGTTAACAGCTAAACACAAAGAACTCATGTTATCTCCATGAATAGTGGGTATACTCTGAATGATGTCAAAACTCTTCATCAGAGTCTTAAGCCATATCACTTCCTTTGTAGCTTCCACCATACCTTTATACTCAGCCTTTGTGGATGATAAAGACATTGTGTGTTGCTTCTTTGAACACCAAGAAATTAACTTATCTCCCACATAACACAAGTATCCATATGTTGATCTCCTATCATCAGGATTTCCTACCCAATCTGCATCACTATATATCTTGATGTTTGTATCTGATGAAAAACCATAATACAAACCTTCTTTGAGTGTATCCTTAATGTACCTCAACACTCTTTGACCTGCAATCCAATGTTCTTTCCTAGGACAATGCAGGAATTGAGACAATACTCCCACTGCATATGATAAGTGTAAGGGATTGAACTCACAACCTCTTGGTTAGGAATGTGATGGGCTAACCACTTGCCCCAAAAGCCATGGTTGAGGATTACTTCCTAATCCTCTCTCTTAGGGTGTGGTTCAACCATCTCCTTACCAGGATTATGTTACAATAAGTCAGGCCTAGTTAGTGTAGCATAGATCAGACTACCGACCAAACTTTGATATAGCTTCATGTCCTTGAACTCTTCTCCTCCATATCTGCTCAATTTGTGATTTACTTCCATTGGAGTAGGTGCTACCCTGCAATCATTCATCTTAAACTTGATCAACAAGTTCTTCAAATACCTTTCTTGAGTTACATACACTCCATGTTGAGTATATGAGATCTCCATGCCCAAGAAATATGACAAGTCTCCCAAATCATTGATCTTGAATTCTTTCTCCATTTGCTTCTTTAGGCTTTGAATGTCTTTCTCATATGTACCTGTAAGAATTATATCATCAACATATATGCACATGTAGATAAACCCATCTTCACTTGCTTTAACAAGCAAGCTACTATCTGCCTTAGATATTGGAAACCAAGTTCTTTCAAGAACTTCACAAGTCTATAATTCCATGCCCTTGGGGCCTGCTTCAAACCATACAAAGCTCTCTTGAGCTTGCACACATGATCTGGATACCTTCCATCTTTGAATCCTTGTGGTTGCTCCATGAAAACATCATCTGAAATATAACCATTTGAAAAGCATTCTTCACATCTAATTGACATAATTTCCAACCTTTACATGCAGCAATAGCTATGAGTGTCCTGATGGTTGTCATCTTTGCCACAGGACTATAGGTCTCATCATAATCTATACCATATGTCTGAGCAAAAGCCTTCACAACAAGTCTAGCTTTATACCTAGACACACTTCCATCTGCATACCTCTTTGTCTTGTAGACCCATTTGCACCCAATGATCTTCTGACTATTTGGTTTAGGAACCAAATCCCGTGTCTGATTCTCCATCAATGCATCATACTCCTCCTGCATAGCTTTCTCCCAATTTTTCTTACCTTTTGCCTCTTCATATGTAGAAGGTTCATCTACCTTTATCATATAAGCATAATCTTTGGTAGCCAAAAAAGAAGTGCCATAGCTATACCTTGTAGGTTGCCATTTGTGCCTTGTTGACCTTCTGAGTTCTCCACCTCTTGAAGTTTCTGGTTCATCACACTCTGGATCAAACCTTGGCACTTCTTCAACTTCAACCTGTACTTCATTGTTCTTCTCTTCATCAAATATCTGAACCTTTGATTTACCTTTCTTTTGATCCACAATTTCTTCATCACCTGCATAAATATTGATTGTATCTGCATACCAAGTACCTTGCTCATCAAATGTAACATCTTTAGACACAATGAATTGCTTTGTGGATGGACTCCACAACCTATATCCCATCTGCTTATCATCATATCCAATAAACACATATTTTTCTACTTTAGGCTCCAATTTATGCCTCAATTGTGATGGCACATATGCATATGCCAAACATCCAAATACTTTGCAATGATCTAGAGTAGGTCTTACCCCACCATGCCTCATATGGTGTCATACCCTGCAAAGATTTACATGGTAACCTATTGACCAAATAAGTAGCTATGTTTATAGCCTCAGCCCACAAATAATTAGGGCAATTTTTCTCCTTCATCATTGACCTTGCAAACTCAACAATAGTTTTATTTCTTCTCTCTGCTACCCCATTTTGTTGAGGAGAGTACCTACACGTAACCTCTCTCTTTATACCTGCATTCCACAAATAATCACTGAACTCATTAGAGAAATACTCTCCCCCTCCATCTGACCTAAGTCTCTTCAACTTATGACATGTAATTCTCTCTGCATACACATGATAACGTTTGAATGTATTGAATACCTTTGACTTATCTTTGATCACATAGATAGTGATCCATCTGGTAGCATCATCAACATAAATCACATAGTACCTTGAGCCATTGATACTAAAATCCTTTGATGGTCCCCACACATTTGTGTGTACCAATTCAAGCTTCTCTGAATACATAAAACCATGCTTGGAATAAGATTGCTTATGAGCCTTACCTAATTGACATGCCTCACATCTGTATGTCATATGTTGACCTGCAATATTAGGCAATCCAAGCACTGAACCATTATTAACCATATCTTTGATAACTCTTTCATTGAAATGTCCAAGCCTCTTATGCCAAAGATCTAACTCAGAGATCTTATGTCCTCCATAAGTGAACAAGGCATGACCAACATTACCTTGGATATTCCATGTGAACAATCTTCTTTCTTTCTTCCCTGAAACAATTTGTTTATACCCATTGCTAGGGTCTTCCACAAAAACTCCTTCGTTAGTGAACCTAACTTCATAACCTTTTTCAACAATTTGTCCTACACTTATCAGATTCTTAGGAATTGTAGGAACATACAAAACCTTACTCAAGAGAGTACTACCATCCTTGGCCTTCACTGATCCAATTGACTTCACATTGTGCTTTGTATTGTCACCTGTTTGAACTACATGATTAGTTATCTTATTTTTCAAATCAGTCATCAAAGCTATGTTACCACTCAGGTGATTGCTACACCCTGAGTCAATGTAGAAGACTCTTTGGTCTTCACTTTGCCTTTCACAAGTTGCATTCATTATCAATGTTGAATCCTCCTTCTGATCTGAAGCATAATTGTAGTAGGTATTGTTGTATTGTTGACTTTGGAATCCTCTACCTGCATTTCTTCCAAAGTAACCTCTACTACCTCTACGTATGAAATTACCTCTTTGATTTATGCCACCTCTTCCTCTTGAATTAAAGTTCTGATTATATCCACCATTACTTTGAGTATTATGCCAACAATCATTAGCTAAGTGATTTGTCTTACCACAAATCCAGCAAGCCTTAACTCCATCTTTATTACTCTTGCCTCTTCCTCTACCTTTGCCACCTCCTCTTCCTCTTAGGAAGTTAGCTTGGCTAGTTGTACCTTCATCCTCATTTGCTTGTTGCTTTCCTTTGATATTATTCTTCTTATCCTCTGAATACATTGCATGACCTGTACTCTTGTCACCTTCACCTTTGACATCCTGCTCAAAGGTCAACATATGTCCTAGCAACTGATTTAAGTCAGGAATAAAATGATCAAGTGATAATTCAGTAAAAATGAATGGCTTCCATTTGTCATCACCTCTCAAACCTATGAGGATTTGCCTTACAAATTTATCCTCCTCAATGTCTTCATCAACTGCTCTTAATGCATCTGCAATGTCCTTCATCCTTGTTACATAGTCTGAGATAGATTGAGAGGCCTTCTTCTTGAAAGTGGTAAATTTTGCCCACAAGGATGCCTTCCTTGACTTTGTGGTGTTTTGAAAATCCTCCTCCAAAGCATTCCATATATCACTTTCACTTTCAAGACCTCTGATGTGAGGTAGCAAGTAGTCATTGACTGCCATATAGATAAAGCTCCTAGCTTGAGCATCTTTCTTCATCCAATTCTTCAATTCTGATAATTCCTCCCTAGTTGGAACACTAGGATCTCTGAACTGAGTCTTTTCTTCTTCACCTGTAATATAACCTATCAAGTCTTTGCTCATAAGATGAGCTTCCATCCTCATTGACCATGCTAGATAGTTCTCTCTATCCAACTTCTCTATCTGAAGAGAATCTCACATCCTTTCTTCACCTGTATATTGAATTCTTCAAACTTTATGAGTAATAGATGTACCTTTACTTCGAATAATGTTCCTTTTGTCTTCCTTGATGTCGTATTACCTCCTTCTCAAGCTTTGCCCTCAAGCTTTGCCCTCAAGCTTACCTTTTGAACCTTCAGATGTTGAATTCTTTATGATTGCAGCAGTCGCGATCCTCCTTTCTTCAATTTTGATGCTTGCTGCTCTGATACCACTGATGGAGAGTGTTAATCTCCAAAAGAACAAGCTACTCTTGAAATTAGAGCACCTCTATATCAAGAGTAACTCAAAACCTTTCCCAATTTGGAGGATTAATGACCAATTATAAAGATTTTGGACAAACTGTGAAGAAGATGATTCTACAAAAAGTCTGCTGCACATAACGCTCTCATTGACTTATCAAATGTGTAACGTTTTTTATAAAACTTTGCATAAGGTGTTGCCTATAGTCTGCGCACATCCTCCAAGTTAAAACACTTCAAAAGACTCAGTAGATAGTGAGAAATGAATTTAACAAGTCACATATGTCTAAAATTGTTCTTCTAAAAAGTCGATTGAGACACCTATAACTTCTAACACTTGGTTCTCTCAATCTGTAACCCGTCTATGCAAATGATTTTAGCCACAGTTATCTTACCTTCCAACTTAAAGATTGAGTGCTTGCTTGCTCAAAAATTTACATTGTGGAAGGAGAACTCACCAAAACATTAGCATCAAATCATTTGCGCCTGTTTCAGGAAAGAGTGAACACTTCTTCACATATGAATGTTCCTACTCATAATTCTCACGACCTGTTTACAATTAGGCTCTCAAACTCTAACCATAGACTCATTAACTATGGAATTAGACATCTACAAAAGGATTCTTGTAATGATCAAGCACAGAAGGAGAATACACAGAAAGATCGGGTGCAACATTTTCCATTTCTAAGAAATTTGTACATTTGAGGAATGAGAGAGATTCTATTCACTTCTAAAAAGTCTAATGACATCTAATTCTCCTCAAAACTTATTCTAACACATTCTCTACTATTTTCCTCGACCTTTTCTTTGTATATATAGGCAAATATTTACAAGCTCATGACCATACAAAAGTATGTGATGAACTGACTCTAAAATAATGTACATATGTATACACATCTTTATCTCCTCGATATGCACTTCCTTGCATCATAGAACCTTGCCTGACATATTTAACTTTCATCCTCCCCTTGAGTCGAGTTACCTTGAAGATAGACAACCAATCTGCCTCACTAACTAATTTTTTTTATATAGTACCTGGATCTATACCAGCGATAGGAAGGCTGTAAATGATGTGGAAATCCTCTTTTTTTTGGCAGAATACACTGTGGTCTAGAACTTTTGGATACGCTGGATATATCCACCTGCATCAACAAGGTAAATTGTTTCATAAATGCATGCCCATTACTCCAGTCGTAGCACCAAAGATTAAGTGGAGTCCCTATATCTTTGTGGTTCATGGATGCAAAAAAGAAGGGTCTTACACAGGCCCCAGATAACGCAGGGATACATGCAACAACTTCTGTATGTATTAATGATTCAATATAGCAGTTACATACATGCAAATTGTTACATCATGTGACACATGAGTGATTCACGGTTGTTAAGCCATTATTTCCGAGACATGGCATTTGGCCACATGGTTCATACGTGGAACATTCCACGTAATCATAGTTAAGCTGCTTCAACACTCCCCTATCACTATAGTACTGGAATGTGACACATATGTTACTTGATTTCAACAATTCTAAGATGTTTCCTGTAGAGGATGAACTTATGTGCTCCCACAGACTTCGTAAGCATATCAGCCCACATTCGATGAGTTGATACATATGCGAGATAAAGTTTTTTCTGCTCTACAAGATCACGTATAAAATGAAACTTTAAATCATCATGTTTTGTTTTCTTTGAGTATTTGGGGTTGCTAGCCAAATGTATGCATGATTGGTTATCACACATAATCTGCAAGGGAATTGATGTCATCCGTAAAAGCTCTTGCATGACCGTTTGGATCCAAAGGCCTTCTTTTGTCGTGAGAGCTAAGGCCAAAAATTCAGCTTTTGTTGATGACAATGCAGCTACTATCTGCTTCTTGGAGAACTAGGTGCTACTTGCCATTTAACTGGCTGTAAAACTAGCCTATTAAATTACATAGCAGTAGACACATTGATTGATATCAGATTTGGAAGTAACTCTATAAAGTTTGCACTAGGTACGAGAACAACCCCCATCAAACTATCTGATGGTCAAATGGCTCCTTGCATTCATTAGGTAGGGTGGACTGAGTATGCAGGCTTACTAATGAGCTGAATAAATAGAATCAACGAGGAGCTTACCTGGTCCATTGCTTCCACTTCAATGATGGACTCTTAATGGATGGCGCCTCTCCTCTACCAAAAATAGTGGCTCTTACATTAGAACCATAGAAATTGCTCCTAGCCATGCGAGCACCTAAATGTTGCATGCATGGATGCTAGACTCCATACCTGCTCATACTCGTTCCCAGAGATTGTGTTTCACCTTCATTGTCTGATGGAACAGCTTCATTGATGGTAGCTTTCTCTTGCGACTAACGAAGTCATGCGGACCTTCTATGCTCCACAGGCGCAAACTCCATCGAATCCCCACCTTGCAGAGTACGTGAGGAATAATGACATTTACGATCGATGTTCCAGCCATGATACCCAGCGGGCCGCCACATGAGTAGTGATTGTACATCTAGCAAATTGATATTATGAATTTATTTTTTTCTATTTAAAAAGCTTTTGAAATAGCTAAAAAGTGACGGGCTTAAAAGCGATAAATACTCCTAAAAAGTGTTCACATTAACATGATTTTACCCACACACATGTATATGCATACACACATACATATACACATGCATACACACATACATATGTATACACATGCATACACAAACACACATACACATATACACATATACATACACTCACATACACACATGCACACACACATACACATACACACACATATACATACATACACATATAGACATACACATGCATACACGCATGCACATACACACACATACAGACATACACATTCACATGGATATAGACACATATACATACACACATATAGACATACACATACACACACATAGTCCGCCATGATCAAGATCCACCAATCCTTGGTCAAGTATAGAACAACCACATGGAACAATATCGGCTCCATATAATTGTGGACCAAGCTCTACACTTAACACACATGCATACACATGCACACATATACATACACACACATACACATACACACACATTGGTAGACCCATACACACATATACATACATGTGCATACACACACATATACATATACACAAATATGACATAACCACTATTAACCTCTGTTTCCTTCTTTTGTCCTTGGCCGGTACGAACTAGGGTAGACAAGATAGGTTGTCAGGGTTGTTGGGATGGCAGAATCATGTAAGTAGGATCCCTGGTATTTTCCTACTTCTCTTATCAAAGTAGTATTTCAAAGCATCACACTGAATTACAGTACAAAGTTAGGTAATACTTAACGCTACAGATTCACTAATCTTCACGTAGTGCACAATGGATAACTTTCGCAAACAGTGGTGAATCCCAAAGTTAAATCTTGAGAAAAACTTCAACTTCATACGTTAATGGAGTTAAGAGTGACCTGCACCACATAATGACAACAATATTCAAAAAAGGTGTGTCCTTCACAAAAAAGAGTATTTTGGTCACTATCGATCTTTGGCTTCATAGCCTTACATCGGCAACATGGTCACTGTCCCTCTCACATCAAGATTTAACCATTTCATTAATTTGAAGAGTTACAACTGTTTTGTCTGCCTATTTAGTGAGACTTTTTGGCATACATACTTATTCGGTATTTACAAGAAAGGCATTGGCTTGCACTAACACTAGCATGCCTAGAGGACCTGAACCCAAAAAATTCAACTATAGAAAGAAAGGACGTTAATCTACTTTGTCATGCTCGTCATCAGAGGACATAAAAACATTACTTTTGAATGATGATCGAGCTTCAACAAAGGTAATCTAGATTTTCTTTGAGATTGTTCTGAGTATGCACTGCACTTCTGTCGGAAGAAGAGTGACAACATCAGTGGCCTCAAAGGTCGATGCCTATGAGAGGATTGCATGACTCTAAGCCTCAGCAAGTTGCAGGCCGAATTCTTCCTACAAATAATCCTCTTGGCTGATGTGCCTTCTTCTTCTCTGCTCCTCATCGGCTTTCTCTTTAGCATCATTCTTCATGGCAGTGGCAGAGTCAAGCTGGTGTTGTAAGAGTGTTATCTACTCAAAAGCAGACTTCAAAGCTTCTTCCTTTAAACCCACTCCTCATCGATTGTCTTCTACAATTCGACAACCTGTTGTGCTACAGTTTGGAGCTTCAAATCCTGATGCTCTGTTTGGAGCTTCAAATCCTGATGCTCTGTTTGGAGAGACAACTACTCATTTGTCTCTCGGAGAGCAACTATGGTTTGTTACAGAAGGTTGTGAGTAGCGTTTTGGTCCTTCAATTGATAATGGAGCTCGTTAATGGCTTGAATTTTTTGTAGATGTTGTTGATTTGACTATTCGAGATTGACAGCTTGCTTTCTGTACACATCCGCATCTCGGTGGGCTTCTTCAAAAAAGTACTTAAAGTAGTCTTTTGTGTGACTCGGTCCACAATGCATTAGATAGTTGTTGTATATTTAACTGCTAATGCAGTGCTTCATCGTGAGTCCATTGAAACTACAATTGTAGCCAATGATTATATGCATGTGGTTGCCACATGTCTATGTGAATTGATCGAAGTCTAGAGCTATTAGAGTCTACAGATGCAAGAAATATGCATTGAGCTTGCTGAATTTATAGAGTCTGATGAAATCATTGATGCCAAATTACCAATGTTGCTCGTGCAGTTCTGGAAAAGGAGCTAACTCCAGAAGGCATGTGTCATTATCTACAATGGGGTGTACTTTGTTCCATGGTGACATCGGGGGTGATTGGATGGACCAACCAGAAAAAGATGGTGGTGGTGAGTAAGAGGGTGAGGACAGAGATGAAGTTGTCACAAATGAGGGTATGGGAGGGACAGGTGGAGCTAAGGTAGGGGGAGGAGACAATGGTGGAGGAGAGACAGGAGGTGAAGGGGTGATGGGGTCGGTCATGTTGACATCAGGTTGGTCATCAGTTGTCATCGCAACATTAGGTTGAATGGGGTGAACATGGCCTACACTGCTCAAAGGAGAAGGATAGTGAGAAGATGGGGGGATGTTGGGTTATTATCTGTGATGGAGGCACTAGATGATGAAGAAACCATTACCTGGCATCATTGGGATCGGTGGAGTAGCACGTTGATACTTTCATCCTCTTCATCATCGAAAGGGATGTGATGTTGTGCAAAGGAGTGCAGGATCAAGATTACAGAGGTGACTATGGGAAATTCATCGAGATTTAGAATGGATAACAAAAAGGGTAGGCATGTCTTAGGGCATTTGCCACTATCCAACTGTTGAAGAATCATCTGATACTCCTTGTGAATTCTTTTGAAGAGGAAGAGAGACCAATTTATTGGTCTTTGGGTGGTCGCGGTGACGATGGGATAGAATTGTCAAGAGATTCCATTTGGGCGATGCTGAAGGTTAAGAGCAAGAACCAAAAAATGTAAAATAGAGCGCTCTGGATCTAGTTGGTAGATAATGGCATACTCATTGGGGCTATGCTTGGGGAACAGTTATTCCATTGCCTCATAGGATAACACTGGGATGGAAGAAGAACCTTTCAATAGGCAGGAAGAATTGTTGACCCACCTCCATTGGGGTTGTGTGGAGCTCTTCACAATTCATGAGAATAGTCCAATAAGCCACAGATGCAAGTTCAATGGCTATGGCATGGGTGATAATCTTAGCAACAAGATGACATGCAGTACCATCCCACTCCAAGAGGAAGAACTTGACAAACCTCCGAGAGTTCAAGAACCATGCATGTCATCCATGATGACACTAGTGAGAGGTTAGAAAGGTGTGAGGGCCTCCATGAGTGCACAATAGCAAGCAAGCACAAGCACAACAAACCATCAATGCAACAAAACACACAAACATACACAAAACGAATAACAAAGGGATGTCTAGTAGGAGGGTTTAAAACAAGCAAGGGGGTGTGCTAGCATGATTGCACAAATGGATATACATATACACATACACACACATCACATATACATACACACATACATACATATCCACATACATGCATACACACATACACATACACGTATATACATACATATACACATACACACACATACACACACATATACATACACATACACATACACACACATACACATGAATACATACATACACATACATGAATATACATACACATACACACACACATAAAAAACACAAACATACATATACACATACACATACACATACACATACACATACACATACACACACATGCACACATACAATATACACATATACATGTATACACAGACATACACTCAGATACACACACATATACATACATGCACATACATACACATTCACATGCATATGCACATGCACACATGTACGCATACATGCATACACACATACACATGCATACACACATACACATACACACATACACATGCATAGACACATGCATACACATACACATAATGTTATACTTTATGGAATATTGGAATGTTAAATGGATTTTAATCCTTGAGGTTTTTAATGTGTTTTTTGTTTTGATTTAGTAAATGAGATCCATGAGGGTGTGAACGTGCATCGACTTATTCATTTTTGGAGATATTAAGAAGAATATTTAGACGATAGTTATTTTTAGAAGATAGTATTTTTTTTACTTATTTTTGTAAAAATATTAGATCGCTTTAGAAAGCGATGTTTTGTAAACATAGAAAATTATGATTTTTTAAATAACGCAAACGGACGCTTTTCGAAGCATCGCCCTCATGTATCTTCTATTCAGGATGCAATATGAATTACATATAACTACACATGCTCTGATAGACTCATCCATCAGAGTATGTGGTGGCAGATTGTACCCTATTTGGTGTCATCTCTTGTCTCTTTCTATTCTTTGAGTACTTTCGTGTGATTTTGTTTTTCTATTATCCTTTACATTCATGCATCTGCGGGATCCAAAGGGCAATAGTGGTATCAGAGCCAAGGCATCCACAGAGGTAGTTTTGACATCTGATTGTGATTTGTGGCATCCATTCCGTTCTCGATTCATCATCCATCTCAACCGTCCAGTCCAAATTTTCGTTTATCAAGTTTGTTTGTTTTGGTTCGCTGGTTAGTTTTTTTCAAATTTGGTGCAATGTCATAATGTATCCCCTTTCACACTCTCACACTATACCCCCTATGACACTATCACACTGTACCCCCTATCACACTATCACTGTAACCAAAAGTAAAAAACCCCAAGTCCAAGAGGGCACCTTCTCGGTCTGAACCCGCAAGGAACAAGGCAAGTACAATGGACTTGCAAAATGGGCCTTTGCCCTTGAGTAACCCGAAACGAAGGGACTCCGACTTAGAATGCATGGAAGCAAACCAACTTAGAAGAAACGGCCCAAAGGCCACACACAAGCGACAGCAAACATAAACTTGAAAGTTGAAAATGGCCGCACGTAGACAAGCACGCTCTCGGGGGGCAACCGTCAAACGGTGAAATGCACACCCGAGTGCGAAGCGGAAGCTCACATCCAAACCCAACAAAGGGGAGGCTGTCATGCTCAAGCCAACCTTAAGGGACCTCAACTCGAAGATAGGAGGCGGCCATCCAAGATGAACCGGCCTCATGGCACACAACTGTCAAGGGACCTAAAACCCACCTTGGAGGGGTTGGGGATGTTCATGTTACCGGGCATCTACCCACGGCTTGAGGGACAACTGATGTTCCCAAGAATGGTGAGGAAGGGAAGGCTCGGCACACATGTCCATACTACTTCTTAGCCCGCACGTAGGAAGGCACTCCAGGCTGGTCTGACATAGTGCAGAGGATGTCATGGATCCCACCCCCCTTATAGTTGCGCACAATTCGGTGCGCCGAGGCAAACCACCCAAGCACCACATGGGGCTGGATAGAAATACGGGCCGTCACATATTCAACCCCTCTCCAACAGACTTCTCTTCCTCGAGAAGTTCACCTATGGGTGCTAATTTAAATCCCATTAATGGTGTAGTTGTAGGGGTAACATTTTGTGAATGGCTTTTGAGACTTTGCATCGTGTTCTTACTCTCAAAATTGGAGTAGTGTCCTTAGTACCATGTATTGTCATGCGAATGCATATCTAAGGGAAACTTTACTTGTGCAAAGAGGTGTGAATCTAACACCGCCAGTTTGGCTTGAAGCAAAGGGACTACTAAGAAGAGATGGCTTGCCCCACTCCGACTGCATCAAGACAAAGCCAAGCTCCACATGAGCCATATTTTGCACATAAACAGACCTCGCAGTTTGGTTCAATGCGCTCTGCCTCTAAGTAGGTTGAATGCACTACTTTTCGTCTAAGAACCTTCGCAAAGATCCTATCATCAAGAAGGTGTGTGGTCCTTCCAACTCAATTCACCTTTGTACGTTCACATGCCATTGTGTCGCCTATGTGACAGATTTGAGTCTTAAGTTCCAAAGAACTTCCAAGAAAACTCTTATCATCAAGAAGGTGATTAATCCCCTAAAGTCAATTTGTATCCGGATGTCCATATGCCCCTTTATTGCCATGCGATAGAAATGGGCCTTTTTCCCCAAGGCAAGAAGCTTGATGTCAAACCAAGGCTCCAAGCCGATGTTGCAAAGACACTGCCCCTTTGTCGCTATGCAACAGAATGGGCCTTTCCGATCAAGCACGAATCTTAGTGCCTAACCAAGACACTAAGCCGTTCTCAAAGACAACAATGCCCCTACCTGGGCTCATAAGCAACTGAGGATCAAACTCAAATTGTGGTGGAAGAGGCCTCTTTGCCACTCCACACACACACATCCCGGTGTTTCCATCCCAACATGCCACAATCACAAGGCATGGTGCACCATCACACCGGCCAAAGAAATTCCCACCGAAAAAAGAGGCCTATTGTCAGCCCACAAGCGATTCGCTCAAGGCATGGACATGTTGCACAACAAGCGACTTACATGCATACTGGCCAAATATGAAAATTCCCTTCATGATGGACGTGACCACTTGAGCCACTCCACACACCCGCCATATTTTCAGCCTTACACAACCAACTACCAAGAGGTGATGGATCCCATTACATCCGCCTAGCGGACGCCCATCATATGCTCCTTGACAATTCTTGCCTCATCCATCACGAGCCTATCATGGGCCCAAAATGCTTTCAAGCTCAAGGCACGAACACGCTGCACATAGCGACTTGCTCTTGCATCGGCCACAGCCTTTTTCCCATGATAACTCGGGTCTCGAAGGAAAGCCACCAGTTACCCTTTGCACACAAGCCTCGGCCTCAAAGGGAGCCCGCAGGCAGCTTATCCAACCTTTGCCTTGGCCTCGAAGGGATCCCGTACGTGGTCTCACAAACAAAAGACACGGATGAGGGGACCCTTGTCACAGCCTGCCAGCCACAAACCCAAATTATCCTGGTCTCAATGGAACCCGCAGACTCCAAACGCAAAACAACACAAATGAGGGGGACCTAACATTGTCACTGCCCATCTACCAAAACTCACACACTTGTATTTAATTCCTTTTATTAAATATTTAACATAACTTTTAACACTCTCTTTACCTTATTTATTTATTTACTAAAATAGCCTCTTCTATCTATTTATTTATTTTTATTGACTTATTAAGCACAATCATTTATTATATTTATTTAATTGTTATTATTAATAATTATTATTATTATTATTAATTTTAATATACACTATTGTTAGAAAAAATATTTTCCTATGCTTAGACCTAGGTTTTGGATCTCTACATAAGGCCATGGATCCTACTCAAAATATGGACGATTTTAGTTCCTCAGCCCTACGCGGGGTACCAATCGAGCAACAATTAGAGCTTTTGCAGCATGAACTCCAACATGCCCAAAACAAGATTAAGGAATGTGATGCTTCACTCCAATAACTGCAAAGTGATGACAATAACCTAGTTAGCGTAGTGAAGGCCATTATCACTAGTCAAGAACAAGGCACACAATCCAAGATTGGTGCTAAAAATTTCCAATTTTCATGCTTTGATGGACGAAAAGATGGCCAGTTTGTTCTTTCATGATTATCTTAGTTTGATTACTTCTATTCTGGAATCATACTTTGAAAGTGAAAAAGTGAAATTTATAACTAATTATTTGGTGGATAAAGCCCAGTTATGGTAGAATGTTTTGCACCATAGCACTGACCACCCCACCACATGGCAACCTTTTCAAGAAAAGATCAAGGATTCCTTCCTTCCTCCTCAGTTTCACTTACATGCTCATTGGTCATGGACAACTTTTGGGTGGAAAGATGGAGATATTGTATCTACCTACACTAAACGTTTTTGGCAACGGCTATTACTTATTCATTCACTTGAAATGATTCCTAAAGGTACTTTGCAACGAAAATATGAAGATGGTTTGGAAATGGGAATCCAAGCTAAGCTCAACACCCTATGTCTGACAACCCTCTATGAAGTTATTTCTTTTGCCCATGATGTTGAGAAAGAGTTTCAATCCATTACCAAGTCCATTCGCTTACAACAAACATGTCAACGACCACAATCAATCAAGCCCACTTTTCCCTTCAAGCGCCCTTTTTCTACTTTTTCTTCTCCTACTTCTCAATGCCCCTACTTTTTAGCATCGACCTACTTTTCAATGCCCTCCTCAATCCAATTTCTCACCAGTACCCAAGACAAACCCCTTACACCCTACCAAACCTCCAACCTTTCAAACTATGATGATGGATGCTCAAAAGAGGCCCCGTATCACTTGATGGCATTGTGGTAAGTTTGTTCATACTAAAGCTAAATGTAGGTTCCGAAGTAATGACATGAATCCTGTTGGAGCTCAAGTACACAACATGGAGGTGGTTGTTGAAGACATTCAACCCAATTGGATCGAAGAAGCATTGGAACAGGATCTAAGTACCTTGGGTAACACTATTAATGGTAAAATTGTTAATATTTTACATGATGATGGTAATTCGCATGACTTTATTTCTCATACACTAGTGAAGGATCTCCAATTAAACCCACTTCCTTCTATGTATAAAGTTAAGGCTGCATTTCAAGGAGCGAGATATAATGTTACAAGTGAAGTGCATAATGTTCAAATTTGTATAGGTTCATACATGGATGAATGCACATTCTTAACTACTCCTTTGTAGTCCTATGATGTTATACTTGGTATTCCTTTTCATCATCATTATAACCCATGCATTAATTATCATACACATACCATGAGTTTTAAGCTTAAAAATCAAGATATTTCTTCTGCAATGCATGAATTCCAACCATTTCCATTAATTAGTCATACTCAAGTAAAATGTGCATCTAGAAAAGGTTACAATTCATGTATTTTATTTGTTAATAATATAGTTGAGTACACACATACACTTCCTGATGCACATAAATCATTTATGGATTCCTATAAGGATTGTTTTATGGCTGATTTTCCTTCTAAACTACCACCTTATAGGGGATCTCATGACCATAGTATAAACTTAATTCCTGGTAGTCCTCCTCCCCATAAAGCACCTTATAGGCATGGACCTTTACATCAACAAGAAATAGCTAATCAAGTTAAGGATTTACTTCACAAAGGACTTATAAGGCTTAGTTCTTCTCCCTTTAGAGCACCTGTTCTTTTAGTAGAGAAGAAGAACAAGACTTATAGGATGTGCATTGACTATCGAGCTCTCAACAAGATCACAATTAAAAAAAAAATATCTTATTCCTAGGATAGATGATTTGCTAGATAAACTTCATGGAGCACGTGTCTTTAGTAAAATTGATATTAAATGTGGGTATCATCAGATATGAATGACACAAAATGATATTTATAAGACTGTCTTTAGAACTCAGACTGATCACTTTGAATTCATGGTAATGCCTTTTGGACTCACCAATGCACCTGCTACATTTGCACGCATGATGAATAATATTGTTCTTGAATATCAATCTTTTTTTCTTGTTTTCTTTGATGATATACTTTTCTATAGTGAGAATGACAATGACCATGAAAATCATTTAGCAACAGTCGTTAATTTGTTATGCAAAAACAAAATTTATGCCAATCCTAAAAAGAGTTATTTCTTCCAAAAGGAATTAGAGTATTTAGGTCATATTGTCTCTAGTCAAGGTGTTCATGTAGATCCAAAGAAAATTAAAGTAATTGAAGAATGGCATGTACCTCAATCTGTGAATGATGTATGCTCTTTTCTTGGATTAGCTAGTTTTTATAGAAAGCTTGTAAAAGGTTTTTCTTATTTAGCACTTCCACTCACATTATTGTTGAAGAAAAATCTAAAATTTGCATGGGGATTAGCACAACAACAATCTTTTGAAAAACTCAAACATGCACTTTCTCATGCACCTGTTTTGCAACCACCTGATTTTGCACAACCCTTCCATGTAGTTACAGATGCTATTGGTTTAGGTACAGGTGTTGTATTAATGCAAAATGACCATCCTACTGCATTTGAAAGTAGGAAACTTAAACATTCAAAAAAGAATTATAGTACATATGATAAGGAACTTTTAGCTGTTGTGCATGCTTTAAAAATTTGGAAACATTATCTCATGGGTTTTGAGGTCATAATCAAAACAGACCAACAAGCTATTAAGCATTTATTAAATCAACCATTGATTTCTAACAGATACATTAAATGGGCTTTATTCATACAAAATTTTTTGCCTATGATTCAATATCAACCTGGCAAAGCTAATGTTGTAGTTGATGCCCTTAGTCATTTCCCATCCCCACAACAACTATTGTTTCAATCAATAATATTTCTTCTATTCATATTCATTCATTTCATGACATGATTTCTACTTATGCATCTGATTTGTATTTTTTACAAACATGGAATTCTTTCGATAATTCTCCAACATTTAGTGAGGATCACTACACTTCTAATAATGGATTCTTGTATTTCAAACACAAGTTATGCATCACACAAGGTTTTAAAGAATTTGTAATGAAAGAGATTCATGAACCACCATATATGGGCCATAGGGGCACACAAAATACTATTTCTACATGTAAAGAATTCTTCTTTTGGCCAAATATGTAAAAGGATCTTACACACTATGTTTCCCATTGCATTGTGTATCAACGTGTGAAAAGACATCATGGTAAAGCATTTGGATTATTAATGCCACTTCCCATACCTAATGGACCATGGGAACAGATTTCTATGGATTTTATTACTGGTCTTCCCTCAACTTCATCTCATAACGATATGATTTGGATAATTGTTGATAGATTTAGTAAACAAGCATATTTCATTCCTTGTTAAAAGACTCTTTCTGCACCTCAAGCAGCTACGTTATTTATTAAATGTATTTTTCCACATCATGGGTTTCCAAAAGTTATTTTATCAGATCAAGATGTTCATTTTTGTAATCCCTTTTGGGTTGCATTATTTCAAAATTTAGGTTCTAAAATAGACTTTCGTTCTGCATTTCATCTTGAAAGTAATGGGCAAAGTGAAGCTATGAATAGTACTATTTTGGATCTAGTACGTTGTTTTTCTTTAGATAATCCAAGTAATTGGGATGAGAAACTTCCTTGACTATAGTTTGCATATAATAACACAACACATACCACTACTAGACATGCACCGTATGAAATTGTGTATGGTAAAAGGCTTCCCACTCCCATGTCTATCACTCAAACTGACATACCTATGGCTGATTCTTTTGCACAAGATCATATTTCCATACTTCATGAGGTTCATAAGCACATTAAAAAGAGTCAAGAAAAATACATGTGTAATGCTAATAAGAAACGAGTAGCTAAAGAATCTAATGAAAATGATTATGTATGGTTATGAATAACTACAAGACGTCTGAAAAATATTTCACAACATCCTAAGGCCAAACTTGCACCACGTTATTATGGACCTTTCCATATTATTAAAAAAATTAAGGAGAATGCTTTTAGATTAGATATACCTTCTCATTGGAATATACATAATTCTTTTCATATCAGTTTATTAAAATCATTTAAAGGAACTCTACCAGTCACTCCTATTTTAGATGATCCTCCTTTGTTAGAAGAGGATGCTGAAATTTTAGTTTCAGAGAAAATACTTGATTATGATGTTATTAGTACACGCACAGGTAACCAATATCATAGATATTTGGTTAAATATAAATATCATTCACTTGAAGAATCTCAATGGATTCATAAAACATCACTAACTCCATATTATGATCATTTGATTTCTATTTATCATTCACAATCACATTAAATTCTAGTTTTCCAGTTCCATGCATGTGTTTTTACATGGAACATGCTTATGATTGTTCAGTGATGGGACATGTGACTGGCCATCCATGTCTATTTTATTCTTATCAACTGAGGTCAGTTGCTTGTCAATTGGGAGGCATGTTATACTTTATGGAATATTGGAATGTTAAATGGATTTTAATGCCTTGAGGTTTTTAATGTGTTTTGTGTTTTGATTTAACAGGTAAAGATCCGTGAGGGTGTGAACGTGCATGGACTTATTCAAATATTTTTGGAGATATTTAGAGGAATACTTAGAAGATATTTATTTTTAGAAGATAGTATTTGTTTAGTTATTTTTGTAAAAATAATAGATCACTTTAAAAAGTGATGTTTTGTAAAAACAAAAAGTTACGATTTTGTAAATAAAGCAAAAGCATGCTTTTCGAGGCGTTGCACTCATGTATCTTCTATTCAAAATGTAATATGAATTACCTATAAATACACATGCTCTGATAAACTCATCCATCAGAGTATGTGGGGGGAGATTGTACCCGATTTGGTGTCCTCTCTTGTTTCTTTCTATTCTTTGAGTACTTTCTTGTGACTTTGTTTCTGTACTATCCTTTGGGTTCATGCGTCTACGGGATCTGAAGGGCAACACATACATGCATACACACATACACATACATGCATACATACATACATATGCATACACCCATACACATACACACATATACACACATATACACACACATACACATACACACACATACATAACAAACACTAATATACACAGAAACAGATATACACACACATACACACATAGACACAAACATACACATATGCACACACACATACACATACATACTCACATGTACACATATACATACACACACATATACATGCATTCACATGCATATGTACACACATAGACATACATGCATACATACATACACATGCATATACACATACACATACATGCATAAACATACACACAAATGTAGACATGTACACAAACATGCATACATACATACACATGAATAAACACATACACATCCACACATACACATACATGCATACACATACATGCATACACATACACACAAATACACATACATAAAACACACATAAACACACATATATACACACATACACACACACATACACATATACACACACATAAACATGCACAGACATTCACATACACACATATATATGCATGAACACATAGATACATATGTACACATACGCATGCATTCATACACACATACACACATATACACATACACACACATACAAATACATACACATATAGATACACATACATATACACATAACACACATACACATACACAAACATATACATACACATACACATACGCACACATACACATGCATACACTCATCTATATACATACACATATATGCATAAACACATAAGCATGCATACACACATACAAATACATGCATACACATACACACACATACATAAAAAACACACACAAACACATATACACACATACACATACAAGCATACACATATATGCACACACATACACTCACATACACACATACAAGCATACACATACACACACACACATACACTCACATATGTTGAGATATCAAGCACAACATGTGATGATACAGGATGACACGTATCACTTTTTCATTTCTCTATCATGTATAGTGGTCACACCAGTATACGTCAGGAATACTTCATTGAGCTTTACTAGATTTATCTACAGAGAGTGATGGCACATTTGTTTCTTTCTAGATCACTCATTCGTGGACATTAGGGTTTTCCTTATGTACTTTTCTTTATATATTGCACTTGTATTGTCATTTTAGGTCATTCATGTACATTCCTTTTAATGTAATAGAAGAAGAAGAACAAGATCATTCTTTTCCTTGCCTCAATCTGTGTGTGTGCCTCCTTTGCATGTGAGAGTGTGTGTGTGAGCTCTCTTCCTTATATCCTTCCTCCTTACATGGTATCAGAGGAAGTGTGAATGTAGAGACCTCGTGGAGAAAGCTAACCCTGAAGAGTACACGAGAAGGCATGGAGAAAGTGTAATTCACAAACGACCTCAGATTGCTATGAAAATTGGCATGAAGGTAGAAGGCCTCAAAATATTCTCAAGATTTATCCCTTTAGGGTCACTTGTTTTTGTCAAATTTCTATTTCGGAGCCATCTCTACTTCCATTTTGAGCCCCCCAAGGTGGGGCCCATAATAAAACCAAGTCAGTTTGTAAAAGTATAACTTGCACCCCGTTTGCCAACACTCATATATTTGAGATCCAGAATTTCAAGCGATTCCCTCTACTATTGATACATGAAAACTGTGTTTTTCTGAGATCGAACTATCACATCAAAGTGCGATAGTGTTCAAGTAGAAGTATTGCTTATAGTGTTTTGTAGTGTTGTGAACTGTTGTAGAAATGGAAAACGCAAATGGAATAAGTCAGCTTATGAGTGATAAGCTGGACAAGAACGACTTCCATGCTTGGAGATTCAGAATGGCAAATTTCTTGATGGGAAAAGGCTACTGGAAGTACAGCAAAGGAGAGAACAAAAATGCTTCACAGTTACCAGAGAGGAATCGGACTGCGAACTAGTTAAGAGCATATGAGGAATGGAATCAAGCAGCACGAAAGGTAATGTATTGGCTATCTATTAGCATATAGGATAGCATGATTGGACACATATAGGATGCCAAGAGTTCGAAAGAGGCTTGGAACAATTTGGTCATTGTGAGACCAATACAAAGGCATGGAAATTGCAACTCAAGAATGAGCTGCATACATTGGAGAAAAAGGGCAGGTCAATAAGTGACTACGCCCTAAAAATAAAAAGCATATGTGAGTCACTTGCATCTATTGGCATGAATGTAGATGATGATGATAAGGTGGAAGTGTGCCTTTGTGGTTTAGGGGCTTCATATAAGCAGTTCAGAGCTTCTATACAGAGACACATCACACTCTATCAAGCATATAGGAAACATAGCACTGCCTATGGAGGATGGGAAGGTAAAACATCTTGCTGATGTGCTACATGTTCCAAATATAACAAAGAATATGGTTTTTGTTGGACAAATGATTGACCAGAGATTATAAGTTAAGTTCAATGATGATGGGCTATATGTAGAAGAGTGCAAACATGATGAAAGATTGATTGCCAAAGGAAACAAAGTGGGTATCATGTTCAATTTAAATGTGAAAAATCCTAAAATGAATGCAACCATGTTTGCAAAAGGTGTAGGATTTATCGCTGATATAGACATCTAACACAAATGAATTGGACATGCAAAGAGGACTACCAAATTTCAAGGTTGCAGAGATGCAAAAGGTATGTGCGACATGTCAATTTGGTAAATAGTCAAGAGCATCATTTTTGCATGACAAGCATGTTAGTGAGAATGTATTAGAAATAGTACATATAGATGTTTGGGGTCCTACAAAGAGCACTTCTATGGTTGGTTGTTGGTTTTATGTTACTTTCATTGATGACTATACATGGAAAGTATGGGTATATTTCATGAAAGATAAGAGTGAGGTGTTCACTCACTTCCAGAATTTTTAGGCTATGGTGGAAAAGCAGACAGGAAAGTATATTGAGATATTAAGGTCTGATGAAGGAGGTGAATACATGTCAAATGACTTCAGCACTTTCTTAAAAGTCATGGAATTCGACGTCAGTTTTCATGCAGGTACACACCACAATAGAATGACATTGATGAATGCAAAAATACACATATTGCAATAATAGAAAGAGCTTTGATGGCTGAAAAGAATATGCCTCATTGTTATCGGGCAGAAGTTGTGCATATTGTTGTATAGATCATGGACAAAACTCTGATTGTTGTTGTACATCAAGTTACACCTAAAGAGAATTTTACAGGTAAAAAGCCAAACATATCTCATATGAAAGTATTTGTTTACATTGCATACATACATGTTCTAGATGAGTTGAGGATGAAGCTTGATCCAAAAGCAGAAAAATGTATCTTCATTGGGTACTCCCTTGAGCAAAAGGGGTATAAATGTTATAATCCACTCACACGACAAGTGAAGGTAAGCAGAGATATGGTGTTTGATGAAATTTCAAGCTTCTATGCAGATGCCAAAGATGGACTTGATCTTGAAGCAAATGACAAAGAAAATGTTGGAAAATCAAGCACAAAATCTCAAGTTTTGAATGGACCAGAAGCAACAAATCCAACCCAAATCTATGGAGTGGAAGATTGTGTGGAAATTTCATTCCAACAAATTCATCAATGACATCAAAGAAAGGTAAAGAAAAGCTTTTTGCTAGTAGTAAAACATCTACACATTTTGAAGACATTGATGGAGATTGAAGAGGTTCAGAAAAGAGCCTTGATGAGGAACTTGGACTGCCCTCTATGAAGACTCCAAGAGTGAGAAAGGCACATGCAGATGATACAAGGAGAAGTGACCCAGGCCCAAGAAGATCTCGAAAGATGTGGAATTCAGTGCAATGATTGACATATGACAGTTACATGGCTCATCATTGTGCCTACATGACAAAGGTAATACGAGATGCTAAACCCTCTTGTTTTGAAGATGCAATTGGAAATGAAGATTGGGAAAAAGCTATGGATGAGGAGATGGCTGCACTTTATGGAAACAAAACATGGAAGCTGGTTCCATTGCCTCACGGAAAGAAACCCATAGGTTGCAAGTGGATTTACAAGGTAAAGCACAACATTGATGGTAGCATAAGTAGGTACAAAGCACGGTTGGTAGCAAAAGGATATGCACAGACTCATGGCATTGATTATGAAGAAACATTCAGCCCTGTAGCTAAAGTGTCTAGTATCACAACACTTGTTGCATTAGCTACAACAAAAGGATGGACTTTGATTAGATGGATGTGAAGATTGTTTTTCTACATGGTGAGTTAGAGCTGGAAGAAGTATAAATGGACCAGCCACAAGGATATGAAGATTCAAAGCACCGATAATATGTTTGCAGGTTGCAAAAGGCTTTGTATGGGCTTAAACAAGCCTCTCTTGCTTGGCATGCAAGGATTGTTGACTACTTAACCACCATTGGATGTTCTATGTGTGATGCAGATCATTCATATATGCAAGGAAGGGTGATGATGACATCACAATTGTGTCTATTTATTTGATTACTTGATTGTAGGAGGTGATAATGAAGCAAGCATTAAAGAGGTAAAGAAACTTCTTATGCAAGAATTTTGCATGAAAGATCTTGGTGTGCTATGCTACTTCTTGAGGAGGTGACAATGAAGCAAGCATTAAAGAGGTAAAGAAACTTCTTATGCAGGAATTTGGCATGAAAGATCTTGGTGTGCTACACTACTTCTTGGGTAGTGAGCTTATACATACAGAAACAGTTATATGGATGTCACAAACGTAATATGCCTTGAGTATGTTGCAGAAGTATGGTATAGCTAATTGTAAACCAATATCTCTGCCATTTGATCAAAATTTGAAGCGACATACATTCAAAGTTATTATTTTTTTCCATGAGCTTGTAGATTAATATTTGAAAAGTTTTTACCAATCAATAATATTCTTCCTACATCACATGATGAAATGAAGAAGATAATCAGCAATCTTGGTATATATTATCATTTATACATGCATATGTATATGTATATGTATATGTATATGTATATGTATATGTATATGTACATGTATGTATATATATATATATATATATATATATATATATATATATATATATATATATATATATATATATATATATATATATGTATATGTATATGTATATGTACATGTATATGTATATGTACATGTATATGTATATGTATATGTATATGTATATGTATATGTATATGTATATGTATATGTATATGTATATGTATATGTATATGTATATGTATATGTATATGTATATGTATATGTATATGTATATGTATATGTATATGTATATGTATATGTATATGTATATGTGTTGGCATACAAAGCAATAAAGGAGTCATGCACAATACGGCAACAAGGCCAGATCATTTTTTCCCATAGATTATGTACAACCCAAGTGATTTTAATCACTACACAAACATTGTAAATCCCGTTTTTGGTAGATTAGACTCCATTTTGTGCAAGCCGAGGAGTCCTCGAGCTTGAGGAGTATTAGAAGTACCATCGTACCAAATTTCATAATTTTTAGACTTCGTTTGAGCCCTCAAATAAGCCCTGGAACCTAATTTTTAACTAGGCCGGACACTAGGTCTGGACAGGGCCAAAAGCTAGTCAAAAACTATAAAAAGAGCTAGAGAGCTCATTTTTGAGGTTAGATTGTAATTGAAACGAACTTGTAAGAGCTTGTGAAAGTAATCTAAAGAACTCCATTGATTCTCTCTCTTTGTCTTGCCGTGTGTGCGCGTGTGTGTGTATGTGTGTGCATGCTTGTGTGCTTCTCACTCACGCACTTGTGCCGCCACTTGCTCGAGGTCTTCATACCATCCTCACGTCTTCCCGGATTGACATTAAAGGAGGTGCTACTCATCATTGAGCTACACCAAATTTTGGCGCCGTTGCCGGGGATCGAGCTTTGAGGACGAGCGTGTGATGGTAAGACGTAGAGTTGACGCGTTGGAGTTGTAGGTATTTTCTTCACTCTCATCGGTTTTCTTTTACTTTCTTCACCATCTTCATCGTCATCATCACCATCTCCCACGCCCATCTCCATCATCGCGAAAATTTCAGTTTTGACTATCTCCCCATCTCCACCTCATTTCCCTCATTTCACTTGTGAGAGAGAGCGAGAGAGCGAACTTGCATGTGCTGTTTTTGCATGTTTTCTGAGCTATTTTGCAGGTTTTTGCTGTACCATCATCCCCAGCAGTGTGCGCAGGTACGACAGGCTCTGCACAGGTCCCGGGACGACAGCCTCTGTCTATCGCGACAGACAAAAAATCTTAACATTTTGTGAATGCATGTTTATCACTGTAACCTACACCTTGAGGGCACTCTAGATCACTAGAAGTTTTTCAAAAATTTGCATTTTTTCTGTCTATCGCGACAGACACTGTCTATCGCGACAGACACCGTCTATCGCGACAGACAGAAATCCGCGACAGATACCGTCTATCGCGACAGACAGAAATCCACGATAGACACCGTCTATCGCGACAGACAGAAATCCGCGACAGATACCGTCTATCGCGATAGACACCGTCTATCGCGACAGACAGAAATCCGCGACAGATACCGTCTTCGCGACAGACACCGTCTATCGCGACAGACAGAAATCCGCGACAGACACCGTCTATCGCGACAGACAGAAATCCGCGACAGATACCGTCTATCGCGACAGACACCGTCTATCGCGACAGACAGAAATCCGCGACAGATACCGTCTATCGCGACAGACACCGTCTATCGCGACAGACAGAAATCCGCGACAGACACCGTCTATCGCGACAGACACCGTCTATCGCGACAGACAGAAATCCGTGATAGACACTGTCTATCGCGACAGACACCGTCTATCGCGACAGACAGCCCCCACGATAGATTGTGTCTATCGCGACAGACACCGTCTATCGCGATAGACAGGCATTTTCGGCAAAAAATTAAGGTGTGAATTTTTGGAAATATAGGCTAAATTTTGGGCATATTTGCACTCACAAGTACTCATATACTTACAAAGGCCTTAGAAAATGCATTAAAACCCCTGAAAGGATCTGTTTATCTAGTTAACCCCCTAAACCCTGAACGGTCATAACGTTTTCATACGAAACCCATTTTCTGAGCTCTAGGGCTTGTCAGAAAGCTTGTGACATATATCGCCTTGATTTTCAGATAGGACATTTGGAAGTTGACACACAGAGGGGTAGAAACACCAAGGGAGCTCTATTGGAAATTTTTAGCAATACAAAAGGGGGAACAAGGGTCATTAAAAAAGTGTCTGAAATGAATTGTCTGTCAATTGAAAGGTCTACTTGGAGCTAATCTTGGGACTTATGCAGGTCTATTGAGAAGCAATTGAGAGCGTCCAAGCAAGGGTTTGCACAAGCTTGAGAATCAACTTCTCGAGCACTAAAGAGCAAGGTTCGGCAAGAAAGGTCGGAATATTCTCAACTCCTCTTCGTCAATTCCTAGCCTAGACTAAGAGCGATTAGAAGTAGGAGTAAGTCAGGGCGACGATAGGCCACTATCAAGTTGAAGACTACCTAAAAACTCAAGTTCAAGCTAAAAACTTAATCTCTGTACTGTCGACAACATAAAGGAAAGAACCTAACGTGGAACGATCAACCTGAAAGTACGAAGAACATTTAAGTATTCCTGACGACGTAATAGCAGATAAGACTTTAAACACGAGGAATAACTAAAAAGAATCAAGTGACTGGTACCAATTGATCGGCAACGAGGTTGTACTCTGGGCAAAAATTTGGGCTAATCAGTTAGGCATATGAACCTTAGATCAGGACGACACCTAGTAAGAGAGAGACAAAGCCTTAGGTCTTCAGAGGCTAGTGTCAACCACACTGCTAGGTTCTGGGCCCAGCAGTTGAGTCGCCACTCTCATTACCCTAGCTCTGATACCAGTGAGTCAGAGATGTCTCAAGGCATGGACAGGCCTACGGGAAGTTCAGGTGTGCCTTACTTGTACAGGGTAGAAGGCCCTTACAAAACACAGTTGGAATACCTTAGGACCAACCGATTAGGTGCGAGCATCTATGAGGACGGCCTAGGACGATCTGTGATCCAGATTAAAAACCCTGACCAATCCATAGGACTAGAGCACCCAGCTGTCAAGTTTGAAAACGGTGCATACCTGGACAAAGAAGGAACTATATATGTAGTCACTAGTCATCCAGATAGGACAGATGAATTTGGAAATGTAATTTCAGAAGCGGACTTAGGTGACTTGGAACAAGGAAACATGGGAGTGGAACCTAGAACCCCTCGAGGTAAGTCAGTTCTCACTAGGATTATCACGCCTGAGTGGGTCCCCCAAGATAACAAGTGCATAGATTTGCTTCTCAATCGAGAAACGGACGAAGCCTTTTGGAGATATAAACCGGATCACCCAACTGATATAGGAACAATCATGATCTATGAGTTTAAGGATCCGGATAGCCCAGGCAGAGTGACCTACCTAGATCATGCTTCAGAACGAATCTTTGTGGTGACAGAAAATGATAGGCATGCCTACACCTGGAAGGGTGAATTTATTTTCCCCCAACCAAGATCAAATGTATCCTATGGTCACCCTGGGGCTGGAACTTCCCAAGCTCATGGTACGCAAAGAGACAGAAGTAGAGAGAGACCAGAAGTAAGTTTTGCCAACCCAGTGGGCAGAGAAAGAACGAGAACCGAGACGAATAGGGTAGAACCCGAGATGCATAGAGCCCACAGGAACCAAAGAAATGTAGATGGATTCCCTCTGCCGAGACCTAGAGAGCACACAAGAACTTTGAGACCCACCCAGCTAGTTAAGTCCATGAAGAATTACTTTGACGGCACAGGAGATCCCTATGATCATGTGGCAGAGTTCAAGCAAGTCTTGAGAGCTGAACAAGTGGAGGATCTGTTCACGCAGTACAATGCCTTCGGTCTAACCCTTAGGAACACAGCACTTACGTGGTTTCAGCCATTAGATGAACGCCAGTTCAGGAGCATAGATCAACTCCTAGAGGCATTCATTGTAGAGTTCTCTAAGAGCGGCATAAGACACAACACCTCCTCACTGATTCACAGCTTCAAGCAAACCCCTCAAGAGACTGTGAGACTTGCAGGAAGAAGATTTAGACAATATCTTGAAAGGTGCCCTATTTCGGAGCTACCCACATCTGCTAAACAAGTAGCCTTATTTCTTGACGGATTGCTGAGCCCAAAATTGAGATCCTATGTGTATCTGAAAGACCCTAGGACTATAGAAGAATGTGTACGTATGTGCATTGACATTGAAGATAACCTAGGAGAAGAGCTAGAGTTGTCCAAAATTTACAAAGATTCAGATAGTGCATCTAGCCACTCTTCCACGCAGTCCACATCAATTGAGGAACTTGCCGAAAAAGTAGCTCAGAAATTAGGTGTAACTAGCAAACAAATCCCAAGGTTTGCCCCAGTGAAAAGATGCTATACATGCGGTGGTGACCACATGGCGAATGTCTTCCCTATTATGGCTCAACCCCAAGTAAACCCTAGTAGCCAGTACTGCACCATAGAACGGAGATACACCAACCACACCGCACAAGATTGCCCATACAACAAGCAGGCTGTTAGGCTACCCTACCCTCAGCACTACCAACAAGGCAGATACCAGAACCAGTACCCTTCACAACCATATGGCAGGCCACAACAAAATTTCCAACCTCAATATCAAAACCAACAAAGGCCTCAACCTGTGCTAGCACAACAAACCCCAGCCCCAGCTAATGTGATTCCGGTAAAGTATGCTGTTGCAGAAGAAAACCTGAATAGAGCTATAGTCCCTGTAACATCCTTGATCTCTGAAAATGACCCAAGTGATCATAGCTTTGATTCTACCCATGTGGATAGTCCCCAGGCTTACTACATGCAGTCTCCAGAACATGGTGAGTCCTACTATAGTGAAGAGCTGAACGAACCTAGTTGGGAATCAGATTACACGAACGTCATGTATGCAAACCCCAATCCTAGGCCTCAATCTAGGCAAGTAAGACCCCCATTCCCAAGAGGACCGTGCTACAGATGCCAAGGAGATCACCTCATTCGTGATTGTCCCTTGCCTCCGCCCACACAACCTCAGTCTTTGACTATCCAAGGCTTTTGCCAAGATTGCGGAAAAGAGCATCTCTTACGAGATTGCCCAAAGAACCCCAATAGCATGCCAAAAATCACCCCTATCAACGTTGTTGGGTTAGTGGTAGACTCCTCAGGAAGTGTCACTTCCACTGCACCAATACAGGCAGTCACTAGGGCTCAGGCACTGCAACAAAACCAAGGGGTAGGCCAGGAAAAGACCCAAGATGCTAGCGATACGGAGAGCCAAAATAAAAAGAGAACGAGAGCTTGGAAAGATAGCCGAGAACGCATGAAAAGGCAATGGGCAAAGAAGATGAGTGAACTTGAGGAAAGTCTACGAGAAACCAAGGCTAAAATCATAGAGATCACATCTCAACCGCACTCTCACACATTCCCACCGCTACCATCCCCATCACCCTCCATCCCTTCACCCTCTAAGACAGCCCACGTAACCCACCCACCACCCCAACCAGGATCGGTATTAGCTGATCCCACTCCCGAAGACATAGACATGATGCTTAAAGCATATCAGGCCAGAATCCAAGAAGGGCCAAACGTCACGGATCATGACAAGTGCTATCCTAGAGCTGACCTAGAGATAGAAAGAACCAAACTATGCGCGAAAATGGTCGCATTGGCTCAGACTATGTTTGAAGCCAGTCGCTTTTTCAATTACTCAGGCTCAGCCAAAACGCAATTACATTTGGATGGATTCCTAGAGAAGTTAGAGAGGATAATTGCAAGATCTGAAAAGGAAGAAAAAAATCAAGACCAAGAAAAAGCAAGCAAAAACAGGAATCATTCCCAATCAGAAGTGTATGTGGCCAATGCCCCTAAACCGGACAACTTCCCCTCCTTAGAAAGAATAGAGAGGCTAATAGCACAGCCAGAAAAGGAACCTACCCCTCAAAGGAAGGAAAGGGCAAGAGAACGGATAAGCCAACCTCTTCAGGAAGCCCGTGGGCCTCCTCAAGAAGCTTATCTTCCCCCCCAAAAGGCAGATGAGCCTCCCTCGAAAGCTCAAGTACCTCCACAGGTTGCCTACATTCCTTCTCAGGGAGTGTATGAGCCTGTTCGGAAAAGTAATAGAATAAGTAATCCTCCCCAAGACGCTTGTGCTCCAGTCATTTGCGAGAACGAGGAGAGAGCCAACAATAGAATCAGCCCTCCTTCACAGGTTGCTTACGCGCCCAATTCTACGGAGCCAGACACTTCTTCTTCTATGAATCGGTTTGCACCAGACTTCCTACGAGAGATTCAAGAAGACAAATGGGATAACGAAAGCGAGGTCGCCCCTCCTTTTGAACTTGTGGACGATGCACACGACCAATTCCCACAAGACATCCCATCTATTTACGGGGAGCATGAGAGTGTTCAGTCTCACGAGAGATTAGACTTTGATTCGAATTCCATACAAGAGCTACCCTACTTCACAGGCCCATGGGAAGCAAAGTCCACATGTATGAGAGCACCCACAGTCATGGTAAGGAACGACGACTCAGTCATACCTAGGAACACGGAGGTAGTAAAGAACACCGAGGTGCATTGCGATCTCACTTTGGAAAAACTGCCTGAGGATAGACTAAACGCGCGGAAATGTGCAGCCAGTCGAGTAACTGAAGTTGCAAAACCTTATTCCCGGGTAGGATCCCATAGGACAGTGCCAGAAATTCCCTTGGATAAGATAGGGGATATGTGTGAAGGCGAAGAAGGGAACACCTATCTTCCCATCACCTACCAGGACTACACCACGAAGGCAATTTTGGACTCAGGTGCAGGAGTTGCAATTGCCACCACCTCCTTATGGAAGCGTTGGGGCAAGCCAACACTCAGGCCAACGAGGATGAAATTGCAAATGGCCGATGGTCACATAGAGAGACCCCTAGGATTGCTGGAAGGAATAACTCTCACCACTTGTGGTGTCGAGTTTGAGCATACCTTTGCCATATGTGACTTCAGCAAAAATCATGCCTATGAGATGATTTTGGGAAGACCATTCATGCGACAGTTGCAAGTGGTACAGGATTGGGGGACCAATTCTTTGTACCTGCAGCACTTAGGTGTTACAACCAAAGTCAATCTCAAGGATTATTCTCATAGAGATGTCCCTCCTATCCAGTGGAATCCCATCCATAGAGCTAAAGATGACACAGAATCGATGCATTCCATAGGGTCTGGATCCTCATGGATGCATGAAGACACCCACTTATGGATGTGCAAGGTAGCAGTAGAAGAAGAGAAGAGAGAGAAAGCCAGAGAGGTAGGTGCGAAAGAAACCCATAGATCAATCCAAGACCCAGCCTATGCACCTGTAGTTTTTCCAGACGAAGAATTTGAACCTCACGGTTGGGCAGAAATCTTAGCAACAATGGACGTAGCCATCAACGAAGAACAATGGACACCTCACTGTGATGAGGATGGCTATGATATTTCAGTCTTCTCCATAGAGCCAATCATGGGAGAGGCAGTTCTAGAAGAATGCGAACCTAGCCCTGATGCATTTGAGGATGCAAGTGACTCCGATCTAGAGTCAATCATTATGGACCCACCATTTGCATCAGATGAAGAATACTTCCATGAGGTAGAATTTCAAACCCAGAGGCATGGAGAGCTGACAAATGACGTAAGATTAGCAACACATGTGACCCCTAAGGAAGAAGGAAAGAAACGAAAGAAGAGAGAAGCCTTACCAGAAGAGGAAGAATCTTTGTTTGAGGTCCCAGAAAATTTTAAGAAGTATGAGATAGATGACAGGAGAGTCATGATTAGAATGCCCAAACGAGAGGCACAATCAGGAGAGGCCTATGATAACAAAGAAACTACCAAGAAAATCGTAGTGGCCCTAGAAGAAGGAGAGGAGAGATGTACGTATATAGGCCATGACCTGACAGAAGAAGAAGAGTACGAATTGATTACCTTGCTAAGAGAATACAGAGATGTATTCGCTTGGAGTTACAAGGATTTGAAAGGTGTTGACCCTGACATATGTTCACACACCATCCCCATGACCTCAGATGCCAAACCCTCTAAGCAAAAGCCTTATACATATAACGATAATTACGCTGCTAAGATCAAAGAAGAGATAGATAGACTGGTTGAAGCTGGATTTATCTACGAAATTGAGCACACTGAATGGGTGTCCCCCATCGTAGTGGTGCCCAAGAAGAATGGCAAGCTGCGTGTGTGCATTAACTTGAAAAAGGTTAATGCCGCCACGATTCGAGATAACTATCCGCTTCCCATCACAGAACATCTCTTAGAAAGAGTGGCAGGCAAGGAAGTGTACAGCTTCCTTGATGGATTTTCTGGCTACAATCAAGTAGCCATAGCTCCAGAGGATCAGCATAAGACAGCCTTTGCCACAGAATGGGGCATTTTTGCTTTTAGAGTAATGCCATTTGGGCTTACCAACGCACCAGCTACCTTCCAGAGACTGATGTGCCATGTGTTTAAGGAGTTCCTAAGGAAGAGTTTAGAAGTCTATGTTGATGATCTTTGTGCTCATTCCAACGTTAGACAAACCCATATTCCTGAACTCAGACAAATCTTTGACAAATGTAGAGAATATCAAGTCTGCCTAAACCCAGAAAAGTGCGTTTTTATGGTCAGGCAAGGCAAGATTCTAGGACACATAGTGTCAAAGAATGGCATATCTACCGACGAAGAGAAAGTGAGAGCCATAGCAGAGCTACCTAGGCCAAAGAATGTCAAGGAAGTACAAGCTTTCATGGGGCATTGCGGTTATTATCGACGATTTATACACATGTATGCTGTCATTGCAAAGCCCATGTACGGACTTCTGACTAACTTTGAGTGGACGGATGAATGCGAGAATTCCTTCCAGGAGCTTAAACGAAGATTGTGTTCAGCACCAATCTTGACCACACCAGATTGGAATAAGCCATTCCATGTTCATGTTGATGCATCCAATTATGCTATAGGATGTGTGCTTGCACAACCTACTGGTGAAGGTAATATGGATCTTCCAATTGCCTATGCCAGTAGACAATTGAATGCGGCTGAACGGAATTACACCACTACAGAGCGCGAAGGATTAGGCATGGTATATGCAGTCAAGAAATTTAGACACTATTTGCTTGCAAATAAGTTTAAATTTTTTACTGATCATCAGGCATTGTTATATCTTGTAAACAAGCCATGCAATACAGGAAGATTAGTGAGATGGTTTCTCTTGCTAATGGAATATGATTTTGAGGTTGTGGTAAGGAAAGGGAGGACTCACTTGAGAGCAGATCACCTCTCTAGGCTCACATCGGGAGAAGCCCCACAAGGAGTGTCAGATGACCTTCCTGATGCTTACTTGTTTAATTTGGAAGTTGTACCGCATTGGGCTAAGCCATTGGTACCAGTATTGACATACGGGCCTAATCATCCAGTCGTAAACACACGGAATAGAGAGATCGTAAGAGCCCAAAAGTACCATATCATGGCAGGAAGCATGTACAAGCACACAGATCAAGGGATCTTGGCTTGTTGCGTAGAAGAGGATGAGTACGCTAAATGGTTGCAATTAGCACATGTAGGTGCGTTAGAGCAACACCATTCAAAGCAAAGAACTTTGCAGACTCTAAAGAGATTCGGAGTGCATTGGCCAACTATGGAAGCTGATGTCCAAAAGTTGTGCAAGGAATGCCCAATCTGTTGCACTAAACCACCTGTGGAACATGCCACTCTCTATCAAGTATCCATTGTGCCAGATTGGAGTGATCCTCTAGTATCATTCTTGCGGACAAACACATTTCCCCCAGACATGAATCTAGCTAGGAAAAGGAGTTTAGAACAAGAAGCCCAGGATTACTCACTCATCGGTAATAATCTATATAAGCGCGGTAAAGATGGTTACCTGAGACTATGTGTCCACGAAAGTGAATATCTGAAGATCTTGGAAACAGCTCACCAAGGTGTAGCAGGAGGACACTTTGGACCAGATCGGGTGATCAAGGCGATATTATTTGCGGGCTTCTGGTGGCCTACCCTTCACATGGATGCACATACCTATGTGAAACGGTGTGATGTCTGTCAGAGGACTCAGTATCCTATACGCAAAGATGAGATGCCACTGAAACCTATGATGGGAGGACGTGCATTCTCTAAGTGGGGAATAGACTTCGTAGGTCCTATTAATCCCCCAGCTAAGGGTTCTCATGCGGAATACATCATTGTGGCAACAGATTATCTCACCAAGTGGGTTGAGGTAAAAGCTACAACCAAGAACGATGCTCAAACAACTGCCAAATTCTTGTTTGAGAATGTATTCACGAGATATGGGCTACCCATAGAGCTTGTAAGTGATAGAGGCACTCATTTCTTGAACGAAGTGATTGAAAATCTACTCCAAGAATTCTTGGTAATACACAAGAAGTCTGCCCCTTATCACCCTCAAGCTAATGGACAAGCTGAGAGTACTAATAAGATTTTATGCAATGTACTGACGAAATTAGTGAACACTAAACGCTCTGATTGGGACAAACAGCTACACCATGCTGTTTGGGCATACCGAGTTGCCTACAAAACGGTACTCCAAGCCACCCCCTTTCAGATGGTATTCGGTCAAAACGCTGTGTTACCTTTGGACTTCTTGATCCCTACATTGAGAGTAGCACAAGAGCACGAATGGACAGGTCATGAGCTCTCCTCTAGGATCTTTGACCTTGAACGATTAGGAGAAACAAGACTGAGAGCCGCTGCAGGGATATATGCAGCCAAGAAGAGACAGAAGGCATACTTTGATGCCCACGTGAAGGATAAAGGCTTGAAAGCAGGAGATCTAGTCTTAGTCTATACACTAAAACAACATGCGAGGAAGCTAGAAAAGAGAGGCTACGGACCTATGATCATCAATAGGATCTCCACGAGCGGAGCAGTACAATTGGCCACATTAGAGGGTGATGTTCTCCCAAATTATATTAGCGGTTGCAGAGTCAAGTTGTATCAAGAACCCCTCACGGAGGAAATGCTCAGTCGACTCAACACTGCTAAGAAACGCAAGGAGGAAGAAAAGCGAGTTCGAGAAGAAGCTCAAGCTGAAGCTTTAGAACGCATCAGAAGGATGAAATTACGAAGGCAAGGTAGAGATGAGCCTGGAGCGAATGACTATGCAGACCAAGGATTTCCCATGGCCATGTGTGAAGTTGCAGGAACAAGCTCGCAAAGGATAATTGATAGACGTCCTTTCGTAACCTTAGATATAGGACAAGGAAAGAGTGCAAGGACCGTAAGAGCCTTGATTGACTCAGGTGCAGCCACTAGTGCTGTTAAATTGTCTTACTGCCAAGAATTACAATTGACTGTCAATCCTGTGGAAGCATATCTCATAGGATTGGGAGGCGTGGAAACCCCTTGCATGGGCGAGGTGGAACTTCCACTCTACATTCACGATGAGGCAATGACCGTTAAAGTACTAGTGTGTCAAGATGAGGATCTCACTGAACCTCTCGTCTTGGGTCAGGATTGGATCTATGACCAAGCAGTCAATCTAAACCTAAGAAGTGGACTTCTCCAGGTTTGGCTCAATCATAGTCGAGTCACAGTAGAATTAGACAATGGAGCACTCAAGGAGCTAGGAAAGGCACAGACTCCTGGTCCTTCCAGGGGTACACATGAAGATGACCATGCTGTTCTTGTTCAAAACCCTGTGTTGCAGAGGAATGATATTTGCAAAAAAGGAGTCAGGGATGCAACGGAACTCCCTTTTTTTCCAAAGGCCAGAAAGAGGCAGCAACCAAAGGCGGATCACAAGCAGAAGAAGCCGAGTACTACCTATGTCCGAGATCAAAAGTACCTGCGCAGCAGAATGTCCCAGAAAATAAACCAGGTGTGGGTGCGGAAAGGCGAACGACCGGGTGCACCACCGTCAACTACACGGGCAAAGCCTCTTATTAGTAACCAACAACACGACGCTAATAAGAAGTCTGTCAGAAATTCTTCTGCTAAAGTAAAATCTATTTGGGTGCCCAAGAAGTCGATGAAGGCAAGCCCACAATCTAGACAAATTTGGGTGCCTAAGGCTTGCTTGAGGGCACAAGTAGTTACACCAAGGCCACAACCTATGCAGCATAACCCATCTACGAGTACAACCAGTATTCCCTCGTGCTCAACACTTAGGAACACACCAAGACCCATGAGCATGCATGTAATCACTTATAAGTGGGTCCCTAAAAGGCCCCATTCCCAAACAGCGACACCAACACAGCTCTCTGGAGTCTCAAGGAAACCGAAAGCAAAGCCCATCCACTGCATTTGGCAGTCTAAGATCTGTAATAAACCCCCCGACCCCGATTTGTAAATTCACCCCACTTACTAACGGCATTAGTCTCCTAGGAATACACAAACGTTAACTACACTCACTGTCTTCGTGCACTTACTAACCACTAACTCACCATATACCTCATGTTAATGTTGTAACGGGGACAACAACGGATTTATTCTGTCCATTACGATGTTAACACATGATTCTATATTCTCACAGAATCAGGAAGCAAGAAGAAAAATGGCAGAAGCGACAGGTTCGGGCTCACAAGTAGGGATACTCACTGCAGGGATTGATGTGGATAGCCTACCTGTGGATGTGCCCCCGACTGAACGACCAGTGGAGATGCAACATCTTCAGCAACTCCCGGTGCCAGACCCACCTACAGGAATCACGGAAAGAGTTCATGCGAACTCTCATTGGTTCAATGGCATGCCCGGTCCATTAGGAGAGGCTAAGTATATCTGGGAGTCTAAATGCGAGTATGACAGATCATGGGTGCGTTTCCAATTTTTCTCCAAGGAGTTCGAGACTTTACAGAACACTGAAGACCTCCAGATCATATGGCAACGAGCAGGGTTGGCGGAATATTTTGAAGCCCCACTACCTAAACCCGACCTCCTCCGATGTTACTATCTGGTCTCCACATTACAAGCTAATGAAGATAAGGACCAACCCGGATCATTTGTTCTCCCCTCATTGCTGGGCAACAACGAGTTGAAGAGGTTTGAACTTACTGTGGAGTTGGTAAGCGACGCTTTAAATATGCATGGCACGCATGTACCCTCAGAAAAGGATGCTCTCGTTCCCAACAACATGAAGGACAGGAAAGTAGTGAAGCTGAAAGACATGGCAGCCCTCACCCCAAATGTGTCCATCCCTCTCCGCATGTGCATGCAACATTTCGCCTTCCCCGGTCAAGACCGATTCACGCAACCACACAAGAAGATCTGGTTTGCTCTCTACTTGGCGGAAGCAGGTGCGTTACCTATTAAGCTACCAGTGTGGATTATAGATCAGTTGTATGAAGCGAACAAACGGGCTTCTAGGAAATTAGTGGTGAACGGATGTTGTGCACTCACACGCATCATTTACCGATGCTTGGCCTATGATGTCCCCATTGAGCGTGCCTTAACTTGGGCACAATTACAAATGTTTAAAAGGCTCAAGACATCCACACATCAGTCCAAGCGCATGAGGGGAGTGATTCCGTGTGTCCAGGCAAGGGAAGTCCTGACTACTCCTGAAGCATCACCATTAAGAGAGGGCACTGTACCTCCTTTTACCATTAGGATACCCAGGTCGGAATCTGACACTACGACACAACCCACCCCATCGGCTCCTCCGGTTACACCTGAATTCGAGTTTGCTGCCACTGGAGAGGCTGAAGGACTGGACCCCCAGGATTTCGAAGCATTCCTACAAAGCACACAATTCTCTGATGTGGAGTTTTACTCAGAGGCAGAGGAGCAGGGCACATCCTCACGGAGAAGAAGAAAGTCTACAGACGGTAGACATGTCCATTGGAGTGACGCTCAGCAAAGCCAACAACACGGACACCCGGAAGAAGAAGAAGCATATGAAGAAGAGACCACTGAAGCCCCAGCATATACAGCAGAACTCCGAAGGTTGTATCAGATCATGGAAAGAGTGCGATCGCAGCAGTTACTCACTGAACAGAGCAGCAGAGTACTTATGACTCAGTTGTTGGAAGAAGCGGGAGTTGACTCAGAGTACAGGGAAGGTCTCTTATTGATGGCAGAAACATATGGAGTTGTAGAAGCTGTGCGCACTGCCATTCAGAGGCCTTCAGTTCAATATGACCCACGAAGGTTCCAGACACGACCTCGCTCAGGTAAAAACATCCAAATTCCTGTTACAGTTGCAGAAGAGCCAACTATTACATCTGAACCCATCAGGACAGCCTCCCAAACAACCGAAACGACTAGCCAACAACACCCAGTCACCCATGAGGAGTCCGCCGAGCCACTACCACCCACAACCCCACCATCACCTCCTAGAGCAGAAACAGTGGAAGTCACCTCAACCCCTCAACCCACCGACCCAACCTTCATTTTCCGTACTCCCATCTCTAGTTCCACCCTATTCTCTACCACTGATAACCCCATCTTTGAAGCAAACCCCATCACCACACAATCCACCGAACCGCTTCTAGAGCCTGCCCTAGGGCAACCATCCCCCATGCCCTCAGCCATAGGTCATCCTGACCCTCGATCCACATTCATGGGCTTCCCTACTACCACGCAACCCTTTCCAACCTTCTCAAATTTTCGACCCCAACACCCGATATCCCTTTCTCCAATTCTACAATCCCTCCAGGACATTTTTGCTAGAGCTTTTCAACCAGGCTCTCAACCATTCCCTGCCTCTCCAGCTCCCCACCCCACGTCACATCTATTCACCACTTCCACACACACACCACCTACCATACCAATGTATATGGCAGGCCCCACACTAACACCCACTCCTGAAGGTATGGACATTTCACCACCCACGGCACCTCCACCCACGGTTTCACCTCCTCCCATTCCCCCTCCACCAATTTCACCCACACACACAACTTTCGTAGACACATCATTCACTGTCTCCCTCCCCCAATTCCCTTCCCATGCATCTTCCACAGTAAACACCCCCCACTCATCTATAGGTAATGCATTGGACACCATGTTGGCTTGTATATCAAATTTAAGAACAGATTACATTCAGCTCCAGCAACAAAACGCACGCCTGCAAGAGCACTCAGCGACACTACAGCTCCGCCTTGCGGTACTAGAAGAGGAGAATGCTCGCCTCCACACACAGTTCCAAACCCTCCAAGACGCCCATAATATATTGGAAGTACAGCTACAGAACGTAGATCAGGAAGCAGTGCAGGTGGTAGAAAGTCACCTACGAACACAACTGGAACGCAACTCAAAACTTCAGCGAAATATGGCGCTACTTAAACGCCATCTTGCGGCTGCTCAGGAAGAGAACAGACGTCTGCAAATACAAAATCAAGAGAACCTGGAGGCAGCTATTGAGAGCACACCAGGGGCACCCATCAGCCCATCCAAGTTTCAAGCAGTGACCCCCGATAATATCAAGATTATATTGGAAGATTATGCCATGCTACTCGAAGCACATGATAAGCTATCGGAGGAGCTAGGACAACTGAAGCAGGAACACCAACAAGGCCCAACAGCTGCCCCTCCAACCACCCCCTCGGCAGCTTCACTTCCCTCCGACGCAGAGGCCATAAAAGATCTACAGCAACAGGTAACTGAATTGCAGACACGTCTACTACAATATGAGAGGCCATCTTCCCCTCCGGAGGCTCCCACGGACGAAGAAGTTGTGCAAATTCCTGTGGAACAAACGTTTGATGAAGAATATGATCCGCAACCATTCCCAGGAGGCCAACAAACAGAAGAAGCGCAGGACACGTTCGAGGCACCACGGCCGCCATGGTTACGACAAGTGGAGGAAATAGGGACCTCGCATGAAGAGCGCACCGTAGTGCAAAATCAGGCTATGAGGGTCATAGAGGAGACTGTTTTACAATCAGATTACTTCAAGAACTTGTCATCGAGACGCCTGATTCTTTCATCGGAACTCCAGTACAGGCCATATTATATTATCTTGGCTGATTATAATGCAGAAATACAAAGAGTCACGGGTCAGATTCCTACTTTTGCGACCCAATTTCAACCCGAAGACCTTCCTCCAGAGGTGCGAAAAGGCAAGATTCGTCAACCAACATGGCGGCAGAAACTTTTAGAGACTTATCCAGAAATGCTACGCACATGGAACAACGCGCCGTTGCACCTCCTATACAACCCATGCTACGGTCCAGTCCCCCGCCGCAGGTCGTGGAAGGCATTTAATATCAAGGTACAGAACAATGCGCAATGCAAGGAATGGCTGAACTACCCGTACATAGCGCCACCACAAGGACCACCATCGGTAGCATATATGATGGGGACCATTCGCCACTGGATGCCGCGCTTGAAGCCCATGCAAGATGTAGCAGCGCAAATGATGCTTAAAATCTTAGATATGATGCAAGTGGTGCTGAAGACCTTTAGAAATGCAGCCGCACCACAGGTACGCCTTCCGGGGTTTAGCAATGGAAATTACGACTTGGTGTATGACATGAGCACCACCCCCAGTATCCGTGTGGCTTACGCTTGGCATGCACGCATCAAATACCTCCCCGCCTGCTACAAACAGACCTTCGAAGAAATGTTCAGATCAGGGTTCTGGGAGTACCACTCGGAGATTTTCGCGCCAAAGCCGACACATCTGCTTCAACTGTTTGCTTGTGAACAAGCAATGTATTCAGAGTACTACACCACCCCGCAACCAGAGACCCCCGGTGCAATAAATTGGGAGGCATTGGAAGCCGATCTAGCAAGAGGCTTAAGGATAGGAGAACATGAACTGGCCACCAATGTCATCCAATATTACATCGACCACCCGAGGGAACAAAGGTCTGTCAGGGGCGACAGACGCTAGGAAGGGGGGAGTGTTGGCATACAAAGCAATAAAGGAGTCATGCACAATACGGCAACAAGGCCAGATCATTTTTTCCCATAGATTATGTACAACCCAAGTGATTTTAATCACTACACAAACATTGTAAATCCCGTTTTTGGTAGATTAGACTCCATTTTGTGCAAGCCGAGGAGTCCTCGAGCTTGAGGAGTATTAGAAGTACCATCGTACCAAATTTCATAATTTTTAGACTTCGTTTGAGCCCTCAAATAAGCCCTGGAACCTAATTTTTAACTAGGCCGGACACTAGGTCTGGACAGGGCCAAAAGCTAGTCAAAAACTATAAAAAGAGCTAGAGAGCTCATTTTTGAGGTTAGATTGTAATTGAAACGAACTTGTAAGAGCTTGTGAAAGTAATCTAAAGAACTCCATTGATTCTCTCTCTTTGTCTTGCCGTGTGTGCGCGTGTGTGTGTATGTGTGTGCATGCTTGTGTGCTTCTCACTCACGCACTTGTGCCGCCACTTGCTCGAGGTCTTCATACCATCCTCACGTCTTCCCGGATTGACATTAAAGGAGGTGCTACTCATCATTGAGCTACACCAATATGTATATGTATATGTATATGTATATGTATATGTATATGTATATGTATATGTATATGTATATGTATATGTATATGTATATGTATATGTATATGTATATGTATATGTATATGTATATGTATATGTATATGTATATGTATATGTATATGTATATGTATATGTATATGTATATGTATATGTATATGTATATGTATATGTATATGTATATGTATATGTATATGTATATGTATATGTATATGTATATGTATATGTATATGTATATGTATATGTATATGTATATGTATATGTATATGTATATGTATATGTATATGTATATGTATATGTATATGTATATGTATATGTATATGTATATGTATATGTATATGTATATGTATATGTATATGTATGTATATGTATATGTATATGTATATGCATATGTATATGTATATGAATATGTATATGTATATGTATATGTATATTTATATGTATGTGTATATGTATGTGTA